>CAJHQP010000130.1:0-105000 GCA_905132765.1 Moricandia arvensis
TAAACCACATGTTCTCACACAATGGTCCATGCCTCTGGTTTATATGATCCACACCACTGACCTTAGAGGATTGATCCTTCTGGCCACGATCCTTCTCCTTCTCTAACCATTTTCATGTGTTCTCAGACTCTTGAGGATTCTTTTGATGTCAAAAACACGGATCAAAACTCATCAATGGGTCGTTCATAACTTTCCCACTGATCTTCCCCAAAACTGCCTCTTTGTTGTCTTCTCACCACTCTTGGTCTTTGTTTGTTGATTCCGACCATGTCTCTGTATTTTCCCTTATTTCCATGATGTAGAAGGAGTCTCAGGCGTGCCTCTGGGATCCACTCCAGTCGGCCTTGCCTTCCCCAAACAATCCTCCTCTTCTTCTTGCTTAATCTCCACCATATCCACCTTTAAGCAGATTTCTGTCTCTCCTTTTCTCTCTGGATTTTGGCAGAGGTTTGCCTTGTGTTTCTGACTGATTAATTTCGTGTAGAGGGTCTTATATTTATAGGGGAAGGCGTGGTAACTGTCTCTGGGCGAACAGGCACGAATTGGGGGCACAAAACTGCCCACAACCGCCAAACTGCCCATTCCCACCCTTTCTGCCCAAAACCGCCCAACTGCTCTTTTTATGCGTGTGGGCTTCCTGGTACAAGGCCCATTCGTCCTTATGAAGCCCTGGTTCACTTGCCAAGACTCACGGGCCCTTGCTGGGTCAGGCAAGACCCATGACCACCCATGAACCGTCCACACCGGCCCGGACCATAACACTTCACCGAGCTGAGATGAGCTGACCATTAGCTGCTCCAGCTGAGTGAGCTAGTCCATCAGCTGCAGCTAGCTGACCTTCCTGGAGTGAGCTACCACTGACCTACTCCTAGCTGGTTGAGCTCCTTCCAGCTGGTCCGAGCTTCATCCGCGCATCGTCCAGCTGTCTAAACTCTTGTCCAGCTACCTTAAGCTTCCCGGAGCTACCCAAAACTTACCCAGAGCTTGGTTTAGCTGCCTCAAGCTGTCATGAGCTGTTTTGAGCTTCTTCCTTACACCTCCCAGCTGCATTAAGCTCATTTCCAACCTTTCCTGGTTAAGTCTCAGCTTCCTGATGCACTTAACCTACTTCTCGGACCATGATACTTCGTGGTTAGACCCTAAGGCCTTGCTGGTACATCTTCTTGTACCATGGTCCGTCCCAACGATCCTGGCTAGGATCGGGGACATGACAGTGTCAATATCTATTGGATGGTACAGAGATGAAGTCACTTGTGATGTATTGCCCATGGATTCTAGTCACATCTTCGTGGGGCCTCCTTCGCAATATGACAAGAGAGCACTTCATGATGGCTTCACCAAGACATTCCTTCACCCATGGAGGAAAGAAAATCACCCTGGTGCCTTTAACTCCTCAAGAGGTGCACGAGGATCAACTTTGCCTCAAACGAAGGAAAGAAGAGGCTGAGGCCACGTCCAAGGCATTACTGGTGAAGGAGGCTGACCAGGTAAGTCAGGTAAGTCATCTTAACTTGCTAGCTACTTCTAGAGACATCAGAGATACTATGGTTCATCAGCATTCGATGGTCTTGGTTATCTATTGCTCGAGAAATTGAAACTATTTTGCAGGAATACAAGGATGTGTTTCCAAAAGCAGGAGCAACACCACCTAACCGCCCAGCATACATGACCAATCCTGTTGAGACTAAAGAGCTCCAAAAGCAGATCAATGATCTATTGCAGAAGGGGCATATCTGGGAGAGCTTGAGTCCATGTGTTGTACCAGTCTTGTTGGTTCCTAAGAAGGATGGAAGCTGGCGAATGTGTGTTGATTGTAGGGCCATCAACAACATTACAGTTAAGTACAGACACCATATTCCTCTTTTAGATGATATGTTAGATGAGTTACATGGTTCGTGTGTCTTTTCTAAGATTGATTTAAAGAGTGGTTACCACCATATTTGGATGAAAGAAGGAGATGAGATGAAAAATTCCTTTAAAACAAAACTAGGGTTGTATGAATGGCTAGTCATGCCCTTTGGTCTTACGAATGCACCTAGTACACTTATGAGGCTAATGAATCGTGATTTAAGAGCTTATATTGGTCAGTGTGTGTTTTTCTACTTTGATGCCATTATTGTCTATAGTAAGCCATGGCCGAGCACATAAGGCATTCGAAACTAGTCTTGGATGTGCTTAAAAAGGAAACTTTGTTTGCTAATTACAAGAAATGCTCATTTGGAACAGATAACCTTGTCTTTTTAGGTTTTGTTGTGACTTATCAGGGCTTAAAGGTGGATGAGGAAAAGGTAAAGTCTGTAGGGGAATGGCCTACACCTAAGTCTATTGGAGAGGTCTGGAGCCTTCATGGACTGGCTGGTTTCTACAGACGGTTTGTAAGAGACTTTAGCACCATTGCTGCCCCACTCACTGAAGTGATTAAGAAGAGTGTAGGATCACTTGGGGTAACACCCAAGAAGAAACCTTTCAGCTTTTAAGAGATAGTTTGACTAATTATCCTTTAATTGTGTTGCCTGACTTTCTTAAAACATTTGAGATAGAATGTGACGCATCTTGAATAGGTATAGGAGCTGTGTTAATGCAGGAGAAGAGACCCATAGCTTATTTCAGCGTGAAGCTTGGAGGTGCTACGTTGAACTATCCACTTATGACAAGGAATTGTATGCACTGGTGAGGGAACTTCAAAAATGGAACCTTACCTTTAGCCTAAAGAGTTTGTGATCCATACAGATCATGAATCTCTTAAGCATCTCAAAGGGACATAGAATCTGAACAGGAGACATGCTAGGTGGGTGGAATTCATTGAAGTCTTTCCCTATGTAATCCACTACAAACATGGTAAGGAGAATGTGGTTACTGATGCACTCTCAAGAAGGGACACTATCTTAAATTCTATGGAAGCAAAACTTTTGGAATTTGAACACCTTAAGTGTAACGCCCCCGAACCGTCCTAGGCCGGACTAAACCCAGAACGGCTCGGAAGCGCCACAAGTATAGCTCGCCGAGTCAGATCGACCAAAGATCAAGAACGGATCAAGATCTTCGACCAACCCGTCCCGGTTTGCTATGTCCTCGACAACCACGGCCTAAGGCTTTGCAACCCGTACCACGGTCGACGAGTTGTGTCGACCCGGACAAGGTCAATATCATTAGCACAACAACAGCGAATATAAAATATTCATTTTATTAATAGTAGATGGAAAGCGTTTACAAAATATCAGAGTTTGAGCACTCGGGCCAAAGGGCCAAAACAAAATAAAAGAAAAGAAAAAGAGTCAAAATACATTTGAAAATCTAATCCTTGCTTATGGTTATGCCACCAAATCTACACCGGTTGCCTTGCGTTCCGCGCTCCTAAGCTTCCCACCTACAGGTAACCTGCATGGTAGAAGAGGGATGAGTAATCTAAATTACTCAGTGAGATCCTAAACAACCAACCCTCCCCAGCCCATGCTCAAACAAACAAACAAGCAAACAAACAAGCAAACAAGCAATAAAATAAACAAGCAATCTAGACTCGATCCTAGACTCAACAAACAAAGAAAATAAAAATAAACAAACAAATAAACAAACAAACTCGAGTACACCAAAGGACGCAGCTAAGCTCAACATCCCCGGGATCCCTAAACATACGGAGCCCTGATCCCCCTTCGTGAACACTCTCGACCACAAACGCAAAAGTCACGTGGTCGAGAAGCATCATGACCGAAGAGTCCCACCGCAAGGGATATACCACCGGGATACATCGTCATGTAGCGCTTGTCCATGGGAGCGACCCACTTTACATTGACAAGTCTTGAAGGGTAGGTCACTCCGCCATAAAGAATTGGGCTGCCCCCAATCTAACTCCATGGTCACAAGCACATCACCGGAGAGTCCCACCGCGAGGGATATACCACCGGGATGGCCCCATCCACTAGTTTAGACCAAGACAAGAAAGAAATACAACACGCATGAGGGAGCTCAACCTCTAACCAACATGGCTTGCTTAGTCTAGACCAGGGACATACAAATAAAATAACAAGCAATCCTAATCTAGACACAACAAACAAACAAGAGGGAGCTAAGCTCAAACCTCAAGAGGGAGCTAAGCTCAAACCTCACAAACAACTACTACAAGCAACTAAACTAAACTACAAACAATCTAAACAAACAAGAGGGAGCGGAGCTCAAACCTCACAAACAAGCAAGCAATACACACCCACAAGAGAGAGTACTACTCAACCTCTTGTGGTTCAACAAGCAATAATATCTAAACTAATAAACTAAATCTAAACTACACAACAAACTACAATCAAGACGTGCATGTATTCAACATACACTCATCCGGGGCCCTATATAAAAACGAATAATATATGCCCCAGGTCTTCACTTAAGACCCATGGTCTTACCTCCTAACCTAAAAATAAACACAATAAAAGTATCCAGGGACCTCACCTGAATCGCTCCTAAAGGACTACCTAGAACTTCCTAAAAACACTAACCGAAGAAAACCGAAAACTTAAAAAACTTTTCTAAAACTTTGGTTTCTCTCTCAAAACTCACCACTCTCTCTCTCTAAGGTTTACTCACGGTTTTGGGATGAGAAAAATGAAGGAGAGGGGGCTGGTATTTATAGGTAAAATGAGGTTGAGTGGGTTTGGACAAGTGTGGAGGTGCATGGATGGTTATGGACAAATGTCACTCCAAAGAATGTGGTGCTTACAAGTGTTCATCTTCTAGAATCTCCCTTGCGTTGTCATCAAGTTTAGAAAACTTGGAAGGTAAGCTTTCACCTTCTAGAAGATCAGTAGCTTGGTCGCCAAGTTTCCTTTCCAGCCAATAAGAAATTGCCATGTGTACATCGCCACATCATCCATCGCTACCAATGAGTGTGTGCCACGTCATCGCCATGTCATCTTTGGTCACCATTTCTTGGCCACGTCACCAACTCCTAAAATCTTCATATGAATGTAGTTGAGTAGGAAAATCAATCCAAGAAGCTTCCATTTCATTTACTTGCTTGAAAACCGATAATCGGCTCGACCGCACCCATTTCGACCAAAAAGACTAGATTTTCGTCCAACTCTTGATTCCTCCTGAACCATCTTGATTCCTCCTGCACCATCTTGGTTTTGTCACGACCATATGTCCTAAGAATACCTCCTTGAGTTGTCTAAGCAAATCTACTCCTGGTTTGCACATCTTCAAAATATCGCCTTCGTCCAAATCGTCCATTGCAACTAGAGTCTCGACCAATCTTCTTGTTCACTCGACCATTCTTCAATTTGCTTCGACTGAATCTCTATTCAAGTCTTCTTAAATCTTCTCCATACTTGGGTGGCTTGATCTACGTCCGTTGACTTATGTTGACTTGGTACCCTAGATCAGGGGTATTACATTCTCCCCTCCTTAAATGAATTCGTCCCCGAATTCACAAGAAACTTCTATCTTCTACGACCATCTTCCTAACTTCCTTGAGATTGTTCCTAACTGCTTCTTCCTTTAGTCTTCCACCATGTCTTCCACTTCTTCTCCTTGATGTTTCCTTGCATACTCCCGGTTAATATTGCTTCGTGCGGCTTCCTTGATCCATTGTTGATGTCACCATTTGCTTCTAGCTTCTGCTTCTTCCATTCACCTTGACGCCACCATGAGATGCTAAACTCCTTCTACTATTACTGCTGGTACTTGCCATCTTCTTCCACCATTTCTCACTTCCTCCATTTAACTTATGACACCACCACTTAGACTATGTTACCACCATTTGGATTACGATATCACCATTTAGATTATGAGACCACCATTTGGTACCACCATTTGGTACCACCATTTGCTCCGATATTACCATTTACTTCCACCTTTTGCTGCTCGAACTCCAACTCTTCTTGCTTATGACTTGGCCTTCGCCTCTCTTCTTGCTCTAATTCTCACTTTGCTGGCGCTTCTTGTTGATCCTTGCTTCCTTCTTGCACTTCCTCACTCTTCTGCTTCACCAAACTTTTTCGACTCCATAATCTTCACTTGATGTCTCCCCTCCTTGGAAACAACTCGGTCTTCACCATCAAATCTTTTTGTGAGCTTCTTCTCCTATCTTCACTACAACATTTCTTCCTTGGCTTCATACTTTCTTGGACTCTTCACTAAGTTACCCAATCTTGATCTTCTTCTTCTTGGCGATAACGATCTCTCGGACACTTTTTCCTGAACCACCATACACTACTTCGAGATACCACCATTTTCCACCTTACTGAAATTTTCCAAGTCTTCATACTTCCTTAACTACCACCATTTGTGATACGTCCTATCTATCACCATTTGCTATACTGCCCTTTGCAGCTGTTGATGACTTGATACACCACTGACTTCTACCAATTTCGACTCTGAATCCGCTGATCTTCACCACTGTCGTTGCTGGTCGTCTTCAAAATTCTTCCTCTTGCACAGTCCAACCATGTCCATAACCTCAACAGCCAATCCAGCTCTATAATACCCTCAAGACCTTCTAAGGGTATGGATAATAGGTTGGCAAAAAGGGTTTCAGGGTTTGGTTTAACACTCTCAGGTTACAGGGTTTCAAGGTTTGGCTTAAAAGGGAATAACACCGAGATATCTCTATCACGGGTCACAAGGGTTTCTAACGGGTCACGGGTTCACAAACTACGGGTGGTTTCTTAAAAACGAAAGCAAGGGTTCTACTAACCAAAATCGACTTTAAAAAAAAAATCTACACAAACTACAAACTACAAACTACTAACTAAACAAGCAAGACTACTAACTAAACAAGCAAGACTACTAACTAAACAAGCAAGAAATTCAACACACAAAAGAAAGAGTTAGCACCCATACAAACCTGTCGCAGGACCACTCGATGGTCCTGGAGCACTAGATGGATTTCCTTCTCCATCCAGAGCATAAACTCTACCATTGGATGCAGTATGCCGGTCGAGCGTTCATTGGTCGGTCGGGTCGGCTGGGTACGGACGAATGCTCCTCGTCCTGGGTCTGATCGACGCGCATGGCACTCATTAGCAAGATGACCTTTCTCTCCGCACTTGAAGCATGTTACTGATGCCTTCCAGTCTGACTTCTCAATGGTACATTCATGAGAGTAATGTCCCATTCGACCACACGTAAAACACTTTACTTGTTCCCTTGGTTTTTCTTGGCGTTTGAACAGATTCTTCCTTCCCTTCTTCTGGTTGATTTGAAACCTATCCTCTCTTGATTGACTAGACTGCGGTTTAAAGTTTTGTCCGACCATCTGCATTGACCTACGTTCTGCTGTCACCATCTCCTCAACGTTGACTGCCTTCTCGACCAACTCGAACAAACTCTCAAAGTTGGCGGCCTAAAGTCGACTTCCAATCTCTGGTTTGAGACCACGCAAGAATTTTCGAACTAGCACTGCTTCATCTTCACTCCCATAGTAGACATATCGACTCAGCTTGAGAAATTCGGCTTCGTACTCCCTTACACTCCTTCCTCCTTGCTCCAAATGAAGAAAGGCTTGCTCCATTCTGTCCCTGGCTTCGGGTGGAAAGTACTTCTTCTGGAACTCCTTCTTGAAAGTATCCCAACTCAGGTCCGTTGCTCCATACCTTCGTGAAATGCTTTCCCACCATGCCATCGCATCGGCCTCCAAATAGTATACTGCTACATCTTTCTTGAATTCTTCCGGGCACTTGGTTGCTAAGAAGTTCTTCTCCACATGTTGTATCCATGCATCGGCCTTGAAAGTGTCTGCTTCTCCTTCAAACCTAATGGTTCCCATACTCTTCATGGTAAGGACATACTTCAGGAAATCTGGTTGATGGGCCTGGTTTGCTTCTGGACTAGGGGTGATTTTGCTGGTCAGAACTTTGGACAACAGGTCATGTACCATGGACAATGTAGGATCCGCTGGTCTAGTACCATCTGCTGGGGCTGGTACGGCTGTTTCAGCTGGTCTTGGATTGTTTCTTCTTGAGGTAGATCCTTCGGAATCAGCATGTAATGAACGGGGTCGTCATGGTCCTACGAATGGTTCATATTCGGCACGTTGAGTATTAGCAGGTGACACAGATAACCTCCAAGCTTCTGGGTTTACATTTTCTTCACTACGAGCCTGTTCTACACCTTCCATTGGCCTTGGTACACTATCACCGTTCTGGTTGGCTGAATCTGGAACGTTCCAAAAGTTGTGGTAATTCGCGTTCCTTGACCCATCATGACCCGACTTACCGAACGACTCGCCTGCTCCTGATCGTTGGTTAGACATCTGCACGGCTAAAGGGTTAAACCTAAACTAAGGACTAACCTAATTCTAATCCTAACCCTAATCCTAACACTAAACCTAATATCTAATCCTAAACGTAGTCCTAAACCTAAGCGGAACGCACCGGTTTCCTAATGTGGCATAAGCGACTCATTTTGACTCGATAAAACTTTGAAAGAGTTGAGGCTTATGAGCATGATCGGAACCATTCTCTAATACCACCAATTTGTAACGCCCCCAAACCGTCCTTGGCCAAACTAAACCCAGAACGGCTCGGAAGCGCCACAAGTATAGCTCGCCGAGTCAGATCGACCAAAGATCAAGAACGGATCAAGATCTTCGACCAACCCGTCCCAGTTTTCTATGTCCTCGACGACCACGGCCTAAGGCTTTGCAACCCGTACCACGGTCGACGAGTTGTGTCGACCCGGACAAGGTCAATATCATTAGCACAACAACAGCGAATATAAAATATTCATTTTATTAATAGTAGATGGAAAGCGTTTACAAAATATCAGAGTTTGAGCACTCGGGCCAAAGGGCCAAAACAAAATAAAAGAAAAGAAAAAGAGTCAAAATACATTTGAAAATCTAATCCTTGCTTATGTTTATACCACCAAATCTACACCGGTTGCCTTGCGTTCCGCGCTCCTAAGCTTCCCACCTACAGGTAACCTGCATGGTAGAAGAGGGATGAGTAACCTAAATTACTCAGCGAGATCCAAAACAACTAACCCTCCCCAGCCCATGCTCAAACAAACAAACAAGCAAACAAACAAGCAAACAAGCAATAAAATAAACAAGCAATCTAGACTCGATCCTAGACTCAACAAACAAAGAAAATAAAAATAAACAAACTACAATCAAGACGTGCATGTATTCAACATACACTCATCCGGGGCCCTGCATAAAAACGAATAATATATGCCCCGGGTCTTCACTTAAGACCCATGGTCTTACCTCCTAACCTAAAAATAAACACAAGAAAAGTATCCAGGGACCTCACCTGAATCGCTCCTAAAGGACTACCTAGAACTTCCCAAAAACGCTAAGCGAAGAAAACCGAAAACTTAAGAAAACTTTTCTAAAACTTTGGTTTCTCTCTCAAAACTCACCACTCTCTCTCTCTAAGGTTTACTCACGGTTTTGGGATGAGAAAAATGAAGGAGAGGGGGCTGGTATTTATAGGGAAAATGAGGTTGAGTGGGTTTGGACAAGTGTGGAGGTGCTTGGATGGTTATGGACAAATGTCACTCCAAAGAATGTGGTGCTTACAAGTGTTCATCTTCTAGAATCTCCCTTGCTTTTTCATCAAGTTTAGAAAACTTGGAAGGCAAGCTTTCACCTTCTAGAAGATCAGTAGCTTGGTCGCCAAGTTTCCTTTCCAGCCAATGAGAAATCGCCATGTGTACATCGCCACATCATCCATCGCTACCAATGAGTGTGTGTCACGTCATCTTTGGTCACCATTTCTTGGCCACGTCACCAACTCCTAAAATCTTCATATGAATGTAGTTGAGTAGAAAAATCAATCCAAGAAGCTTCCATTTCATTTCCTTGCTTGAAAACCGATAATCGGCTCGACCGCACCCATTTCGACCAAAAAGACTAGATTTTCGTCCAACTCTTGATTCCTTCTGAACCATCTTGATTCCTCCTTAACCATCTTGGTTTTGTCACGACCATATGTCCTAAGACTACCTCCTTGAGTTGTCTAAGCAAATCTACTCCTGGTTTGCACATCTTCAAAATATCGCCTTCGTCCAAGTCGTCCATTGCAACTAGAGTCTCGACCAATCTTCTTATTCACTCGACCATTCATCAATTTTCTTCGACTGAATATCTATTCAAGTCTTCTTAAATCTTCTCCATACTTGGGTGGCTTGATCTACGTCCGTTGACTTATGTTGACTTGGTACCCTAGATCAGGGGTATTACATTAAGTCTTGTAATGTGGAAGATCCTGAATTTCAAGAGGCATTTAAGGATACTAAAAAACATTCCAATGGCAAGTATTATCAGTTTAAAGGTTTCCTTTTCTATGACAATTGGTTATGTATTCCTTGTGGTACTCGGAGGGAGTTGTATGTTAGGGAGGCTCATGGAGGAGGGTTGATGGGCCACTTTGGTATTTCCAAGACACTAACCACTTTGCAGGAACACTTCTACTGGCCGGGTATGAAGAGAGATGCGGAAAATGTATGTTCTAAGTGTGTCGTGTGCAAGCAGGCCAAATCCAAGGTCCAGCCGATAGGTTTGTATACTCCTCTCCCTATCCCTGATCAACCTTGGGTTGATATCTCTGTGGACTTTGTGTTAGGCTTGCCTAGGACAAGGAAAGGTAGAGACATAATCTTTGTAGTTGTGGATAGGTTCTCTAAGATGGCACATTTCATTCCTTGCCACAAAACTGATGATGTAATCATGGTAGCTGAACTATTCTTTAGAGAAGTTATTAGATTGCATGGAATGCCTAGGACAATTGTGTTAGATAGGGACTCGGAATTCCTAAGTCATTTTTGGAAAACCTTGTGTGGTAAACTAGGGACTAGATTGCTTTTCTCTACAACATGTCACCCTCAGACTGATGGACAAACTGGAACAGTCAATAGGACTTTGTCTACTCTGTTGTGTGCTATCATCAGTAGGAACATCAAAATTTGGGAAGATTGTTTACCCCATGTAGAGTTTGTATACAACAGGTCGATGCATTCAGCAACTAAACTCACTCCATTGCAGGTCGTGTATGGATTTAATCCATTGTCTCCTTTAGACTTGTTTGCTTTGCCTTTGAAAGAACATGCTAACATTGACGGCAATCAGAAGGCCGAATTTGTTAGGTCTTTGCATGAACAGGTTAAGAAGAACATTGAGGCACAAACCAAGGTGTATGCAAGGAAAAAGAACAAATGCAAGAAGGAATTGGTTCTGGAACCAGGTGAACTCGTGTGGATTCATTTAAGGAAGGATAAATTTCCTGCTGAGAGGAAGTCTAAATTGATGGCACACCTGGATGGTCCTTTCAAAGTGTGTTGAAATAATCAACAACAATTCTTACCAGCTTGATCTCCAAGGTAAGTACTCCATTATTTCCACTTTCAATGTGTTTGACTTGATCCCTTTTGTTGCAGATGAACTTGATTTCATGTCAAATCCGTTTAAAGGAGGAGGGGATGGTGCGACCATGGATCAGCAACTGACTGAGGAGACTGAGGAGAGTACTGGAGGTGAGACTGAGCCAGATGGACCAGAGGAGGCCATCAACGAGTTTGATCTCAACTGGAACTATGGCGATCACTCTCTTGATTCATCTGGACCTGGAGAGCAAGGAGAACAAGGATCTGACATCTTGGAATGGGCTGGAGAAGAAGATGGATCAGTTAGGGCCCAATCGACCAGAAAGGGGCCAAACGATCAACAACAGAAACCCATTAGCTTTTGTACAGGGCCAACACCCAAAGCTGGAGCCACAGCCCATCAGGAGACCCTTCAACACTTAGCTAATTTCGTGAAGAGGAGAGATGAGGATAAGGACGAGGGAGAAGATAAACCAGTGTGTTGGTTTAATGTATTCTCGATTTGTAATTGAATAAAACCAACTTTGGGTATGATTAGGGTTTAAAACCAACTTCATTTAGGATTAGGATAACGCCAAATTTTTCTAGAAGAGCCGTGGGTTTTTAGAAAAATCTTAAGGTTTATGCTTTCGATTTCTTCTTTTTAAGCTTGTAGCCGCTAAGGTTTTTAGGGAGAACTTTTATAAAACAAACCTTAAGCAATTGCTTTTCTCGTTCCAGTGCTTTCTCTTTCACTAAAAATAGAGAGATCTATCATGATCCATCTCAGACTTTACCCAGGGTTATCTTGTGTCTAGAGAGTAGCAAAGCATTTTTGGAGTCCTTCCATAACTCTGAAGAGAAGATCCATCGGCCAACGAGTGCTAGTAGCCTCTTAGGTCATTCGCCAACCATACATCCAAGAGATCCAAGCCATAAGCTTATCAGGGACGTACCAAGTGTAGGGGCAACTGGTTTGATGGATGATGTCTTGTGTGGCAAGGTGGTGTTCGAAGGCTGTGCTAGTGTATTCTCCTCCATTTTCTGACCTACAGATCTTAATCTTGGCATGAATGTGATTAGCGACATAGCTTTGAAAGTTCGTAAAAGTTTCTAGCACCTTATCTTTTGATTTCAACAAAGTTAACCAAGTGTACTTAAATTTTTCATCTATAAATGTCACAAAGTATTTATGTTGTTCTCTAGATTCACAGGGTGCTGTCCAAACATCAAAATGAACTAAGTCAAAGCAATTGTCATATATGGTCATTGATTTACGAAACACAGACTTGCAATGTTTTCCTAGAATACAAGCCTAGCAATCACTTTTAAAATAAATACTACGCAACATGATGTTCAAGGCACGAGAATTAGGATGTCCTAGTCTAGCATGCCATATTACATCTTTAGGGAATACAGAAACAGAATTTAAAGTACACGATAAATCAGAACCTAGCATTGTGTCCTCAAGCAAGTACAAGTCTCCCTTGGTTCCACCTTTGCCCAGCAACTTAGTAGTTTCAATATCCTAAAAATAAAATTCAAATCAGTGGTGGCTTAATTAAATGACAAAAGATTAGATGCAAAGGTTGGCATATAGAAGGCTTTAGACACTTTATCAAACAATTTCAAGTCACCTACACCTTTTATTGATACCTTATCCCCATTAGCTATCATGACACTGCCTAGAGCTGGTTTATATTAGTAATCAAGTTTGAATCACTAATCATGTGGCGTGATGCAGCTGAATCTATTACTAGTGGTCTAGTAGTATATATTCCATTCAAGGCAGTACCAACAATATAAGATGCATTAAGTGAGATACCAAGGGTGTTAGGGATACCAGAGTTTTCTTTTAAGGCCTTGATGAGAGCTTCCAAATTAGATCGTTTGATAGTTTCATCCTGGTTGCTCCTTGCAGTAGAATAAGAGGTTGTTGTTTCCATGGCTTTTCCCATACCAATGTTAGAGCACATCGAGTAGTATCCAGAGGGAGTTACTGGTTCAGCTCCATAATTTGACAAGTGACCTCTAGCATCCTGGTACTGACTCCATGGCTCCTTGAACTTGTTGGGTTTCAAATGAGGATTAAGTTTCCAGCACTTATCCTTCATGTGGCCCTTTGTTCTTGCAGTGGTCCATATCAAGACCTTCCTATCATCATGCTTGTAAACTCCCTTGTTTGCTACAGGTCCTTCAGCTTGATTGCCCATGACTAGCTCGCCTTTGCCTCCAAAAGAGCAAGGGATCCTTGCTCCTTTTGTATCTGAGCACATACTTCTTCCAGGCTTGGTAACTTTTCAGCTCTCAGTATATGTTTAATCAGGTTGTTGTAGGTTCGAATGAGGGTGAGGAGTAATCTGAGCATCTCCAACTCTGCCCAAAGGGACCTAAACTTGCCAAAGTGAGCTGTGAAGTCCATATCTTCTTGACTGAGAGAGTTAATGGCCTTCTTAACTTCAAAAACTCGAGTAAGGTTGGAAAGGTTTTCATAAACCTTGTAGAGAGTTTCCCATAAGTCTTTGGAGCTTTCACAGTATGAATAAGCTTCCAAAATAGCTGGATCCAGAGAGTTTTGGATGAGAGAAAGCGCCATGAAGTCATCTTGAGCCCATTTTCCTTCATCCACCACGACTATCTCCTTTCCATCTTCTCCTTGGATTGTCTGTTTTGGAGCTTCTCCAGTTGAGACATGGCTCCATAAACCTCTTCCTCCAAGGGCAGTTTTCACCAATATGGACCATAGAAGGTAGTTCATCCCCTTCAGAGTCACAGGAATGGTCGCAAGCTTGGTATTCTCCATCTTCTCTTGCTATTAACCAATGGGTAATAGGGTGAGACTTGAAGTTACTTAAACAGATACTAGAACAGAATGGTTTGCAGAAGTAGAGAAAGGTTTCAAGAGCTTTGTGGCTCTGATACAATGTTAAAATAAGTAGATTTAGTGTCTGGTTTTGAGCGGAAGTTGAAGAACAAGAAGAACTAGAGAGAAGAAGGAGAGAATTCGTGAGACAGAGTGAGGAGAGAGAGAGCCATGAATTAGAATAATGATTAATGATATTCCTTGCTTTCTTCTGGGTAGCATACAAGGTTATTTTATAGACAAAATAGGAGAAAAAAAGACAAGAAGAATATATTAAACAAATGATCTGCTCGAGCAGATTTGAATCCAGATAGTGACTGCTCCTGAACTTGTCTCCAAGCCTTAAGGGAGCATGTGACTTTTGTGCCCACTTCCTTGCCTCTTGTCCTGACCTCCAACGGATCCTTCCTCTTCCCAGATCAGTCTAGGCGAGTTTATTTCTTCTCCTTGTCTTCTAAGGTAGTCTAGGTCACAGAGGTAGCTTAGGTTGCAAGGTTGTATGGACTGACTTGAGTTCCAAGTCTTGTACGGACAGACTTGTGTTCCAAGTCATGTAGGGACAGACTTGTGTTCCAAGTCTTGTATGGACAGACTTGTGTTCCAAGTCTTGTACGGACAGACTTGTGTTCCAAATCTTGTACGGACACAACCCTTCTTCAACCATCTGAACCTCTACTTCCTCTTTTCTTGTTTATTGCTTCATGGTCACACTCCCCCGCAAGCTTGACTATGGGGAACCAGTCAAGCTTAGATACCATGAAGCATTTCCTCATTAAAACCTTACTTGGAAAAACCACTAGGGATAAGAACCAAGCAAGGAAAAAGAGTAGAATACCTATGACAAGAGGATCAGTGATATGTGAGGTCTATGAGTCCAAGTCTAGGGTGAATTAACTCACAAACTTTGCTACTGGCAGCCTTAGTGAATATATCAGCCAGTTGATCTTCACTTCTTGTGTAGCATGGGAGAATGACTTGATGTTCTACTGCTTGCCTGACCTTATTGCAGTCCACCTCTATATGTTTAGTTCTCTCATGGAATACTGAATTAGATGCAATGTGTATGGCCGCCTGATTATCACAGTGCATTGCCATGGGGTTAGTGATCTCTATACCTAAGTCCCTTAGCAGTCCCTTGATCCATATCAGCTCACTAGTTAGCTTTCTCATAGATCGGTATTCTGCCTCAGCACTTGAGCAAGATACTACCTTCTGCTTCTTGCTCTTTCATGTTACCAAATTCCCTCCAACGAAGGTGCAATAGCCTGTAGTTGATTTCCTATCAACTCTGTCTCCAACCCAATCAGCATCACAATACCCTACAACTTCAGTACTCTTGTTGCACGCCATCCACACACCTTGACCAGGAGCCTCTCTTTAGTATCTCAAGATCCTCTCCACCATTTCCAGTGATGGACTTTGGGGGCTTGCATTTGTTGACTCACTTGGTTCACAGAAAAGCACACATCTGGACGTGTAATGGTTAGGTAGATAAGCTTCCCAACCATCCTCCTATACTTCTTGACATCTTCAAAGGGTGTATCTTCAAACTCCCCTCTCGCAATACCTTGTAGCCTTCTTCCAATGGTGTCTTGGCCTGTATTCCTCCAGGGTTTCCTGCCTCATTTAAAATATCAAGTGTGTATTTCCTTTGGGATAGGAAAAGCCCCTCTTTAGATCGACATATTCCAGTCCCAAGGAAGTACTTTAACTCTCCTAAATCCTTAATATCAAAAGTTGTTTTAAGAAAGGTTTTAGTTGAGATGATACCTCCCTTTTCACTACCAGTGATGATAATGTCATCTACATAGACCAGAATGACGACAATCTTTGGCTTGAAGCAATATCCAAGAGCTTGGTACCATAAGTTAAGTTCAACTCTAAATGGAAGAGGATTTGTCAAATCAAAGGCAATCCCACTCTCTTCACACTGACCAGCACGCAAGGGATTATTGTCATTCTCATTTATGTAGATGACATAATCATCACTAGTAGTGATAAGGAAGGTATCCTCTCAACTAAGACTTTTCTTAAATCTACATTTAACATAAAGGATTTGGGAGAGTTGAAGTACTTCCTAGGGATTGAAATATGCCGCTCTAAAGAGGGGTTATTCCTATCCCAAAGGAAGTACAAACTTGATCTTTTAAATGAGGCATGAAAGCTTGGAGGGATACAGGCCAAGACACCATTGGAAGAAGACTACAAGGTACTGCGAGAGGGGGAGTATGAGGATAATCCATTTGAAGATGTTAAGAAGTACAAGAGGATGGTGGGCAAGCTCATATACATGACCATTACTCGATCAAATGTGTGTATTGCTGTGAACCAAGTCAGTCAACACATGCAAATACCTAAAGTTCATCACTGGAATATGGTGGAAAAGATCTTGAGATACTTGAGAGAAGCTCCTGGTCAAGGTCTGTGGATGGCTTGCAATGGAAGCATAGAGATTGTGGGATACTGTTATGCAGATTGGGCTGGTGATAGAGTGTACAGGAGGTCTACAACAGGCTATTGTACTTTTATTGGAGGAAATTTAGTCACCTGGAAGAGCAAGAAGCAGAAGATAGTATCATGCTCAAGTGCTAAAGCAGAATATAAAGCAATGAAAAAGCTTACTAGTGAGCTTACGTGGATCAGAAATCTGCTAAGAGACTTGGGCATTGAGACCACAAGTCCCATCACCATGCACTGTGACAACCAGGCTGCCATTCATATAGCATTCGACAGTGTGTTTCATGAGAGGACTAAACACATTGAGGTGGATTGTCATAAAGTTAAACAAGCTATGGAGCAGCAATTTATATTTCCTTGCTACACTAGAAGTGAAGACCAGTTGGCCGATATCTTCACCAAAGCAGAAAGTACAAAGGTCTGTGAGTTCATTCATTCAAAGGTTGGACTCATGGATATCCCATCTCACTGATCCTCTTACCCATGAGGTGTTCTACTCCTTTACCTTGGCTTAGTTTTATCCCAAGTGGTTTTTTTAAGCTAAAGGTTTTAATGAGGGAATGCTTCATGGTTTCCAAGATTGACTAGTCCCTATGGTCAAGCTTGAGGGGGAGTGTTGAGATGAAGCAATAAGAAGTAAAAAGAAATCAAGTGGTTCGGATTAAACAAGGATTCAAGATAACTTGGAAGTCAAGGCTGTCTGTACAACCTAAGTGATCCAACATGACTTGCAAGAAAAGGAAGTTGAGAGTTGGACGAGAATAAACCAAGTAGACTTATCTGAGCTTACCTGAACAAGAGGAACCTTGCGGAAGCTGTTTCACATGCGGAACTAAGTTCAAATTACCCAAAAAACTGTTGGGAGAGGTCACTTTCAGTCTGGTGGTCCTGCTGGTTCAGTCTGGTGGTCCTGCCCAAGACAGTTGGACTATTCCTACATTTTTTATTTTTATTCTTTGTTTCCCTTTGTTTAGTATTACCCTAGATATTTGTCTACTATATTTATATGCTGGTTCCAGGAACCTAAACAAGCAAGTTGAATAGTAATAATTCACTTCTCTATTCTCTCTCTCTCTCCCACAAAATGTCTCTTCTCTCTTGCTGTTCTTCATGTTCTTGAGCTTGCTTCTGGAGTTCTTGCTCGAATCATTCTCTAATTCTCTCAAAACTCACAAATCCAGCACTTGTCCTTCATATGGCCCTTCTTGCAATGATCACACACCCACACCTTCTTATCCTTATGCTTGTAGTACCCTTTGTTAGCTACTGCCACTTCCACCTTGTGAGCCATGTTGAGCTCTCATTTGCTTTCAAACTGTTAGAATGAAAGATTTAGAAGTAGTTTACTGCTGGAGAATGAAGAACATGAAGAACAAGAGAGAGATAGATAGAGAGAGAGAGAGAGAGAGAGGGATTTCGAAATTCAAAGAGAGAGAAGGATAGAAATGATTTCCTTGGTTTATTTTTGTTCAGGTACAACAAATAATAGTAATAAACAACTCTCTCTGAACACTCTCTAAATATTAATAAACAAAGAGGAATAATATAAAGAAACTTTGGCACAAACAGACTGGTGATAGTGACTTGTCCTGAGGGTCTCCTTTGCTTATCTACACCTGTGACTCTTCTCTTTCTGATTTCTGTCAACCAGTAAAGTCCCTAAAGGGATAGTAAACACATTCCTGATCATACCAACTCATTTCCTTGCCTTGTAAGCCAAGTTAGGTTGAATGTTGTACAGACAGACTCCATTCTTCACTTAGATCAATCTGATTGCTCATCATCTTCATAACTTCTCCTTTTTATTTATTTCTTCATGTCAACACTCCCCCTCAAGATTGACCATATGGACTGGTCAAGCTTGGAAACCATGAAGCATTCCTCATCAATACCTTAGCTTGGAAAAACCACGTGGGATAAAAACCAAGTCAAGGAAAAAGAGTAGAACACTTCATGGCAAGAGGATCAGTGACAAGTGAGGTCTATGAGTCCAAGTTTTAGACAAACCTTGCTACTGGCCGACTTGGTGAATATGTCAGCCAATTGATCTTCACTCCTAGTATAGCATGGAAGGATGACTTGCTGCTCCACTGCTTGTCTCACCCTCTGACAATCCACTTCTATATGCTTAGTCCTTTAATGGAAGACAGCCTTGGATGCAATATGTATTGCTACCTGGTTATCACAATGCATGGTCATTGGAGAGGTTATATCTCTGCCCAAGTCCCTCAGCAGTCCCTTGATCCATATAAGTTCACTAGTAAGCTTCCTCATAGATCGGTACTCTGCTTCAGCACTTGAGCAAGAAATAACCTTTTGCTTCTTGCTTTTCTATGTAATTAAGTTTCCTCCAATAAAGGTGCAATAACATGTTGTTGATCTCCTATCTACTCTGTCTCCAGCCCAATCCGCATCATAATACCCCCACGACCTCAATGTTTCCATTGCAACTCATCCATACACCTTGACCCGGAGCTTCTCTCAAGTATCTCAAGATCGTCTTAACCATGTTCCAGTGATGAACCTTAGGGGCTTGCATGTGCTGACTGACTTGATTCACAGCAAAGCAAATGTCTGGTCTTGTGATGGTCAGATATATGAATTTCCCAACCATTCGTCTATACTTCTTGACATCATCAAATGGAGTATCTTAAAACTCCCCCTCTCACAGCACTTTGTACCCATCTTCAAGTGGAGTCTTAGCTGGTCTTCCTCCAAGGTCTCCTGCCTCACTCAACAGAACCATAGCATACTTCCTTTGAGACGGGAACAGTCCTTCCGTGGATCTACACACTTCAATTCCAAGAAAATACTTGAGCACTCCAAGGTCCTTGATGTCAAACATTGATCTCAGAAATGCCTTGGTTGCCTAAATCCCTTCCTTGTCACTTCCTGTGATGATAATATAATCTACATATATAAGGATAACAACAATTCCTTGGGGACCAGTAAGTGTGAAGAGAGTATGATCAGCTTCTGATTTCCTAAACCCTGTTCCATTTAGAGTGGTTCTTAGCTTTTGATACCAAGCCCTTGGAGATTGCTTCAAGCCATAAATCGCTTTCTTCAACCTCAACACATTCCCTGGTTTGACCAAATGTTCTAGACCAGGAGGAGGATGCATGTAGACCTCATCTTCCAACTCTCGTTGCAGGAAAGCATTCTTCACATCCATTTGCCACAAGTCCTATTCCAAGTTAGTGGCAAGTGAGAAAATAATCCTAATGGTGTGAAGCTTTGCTACCAGTGCAAAGGTATCAATATAATACTCTCCATATGTCTGAGTGAATCCTCTTGCAACCAACCTAGTCTTACGCCTCTCAACAGTTCCATCTACTAAGTATTTGATGGTGAAGATCCATCTACTGGTTATTGCCTTCTTGCCCTTAGGAAGCTCAGCCTCGTACCAATTATCATTGACTATCATAACATTGGTTTCATTCCCAACAGAGTCTCTCCACTCTTCAAGCTTCATTGCCTCCTCATATGACCTTGGGATATACTCCTGATCCAGTTGGCCAATAAAGACTTGGTGTTCTTGTGGGTATTGAGCCAATGAGCATACTGCATGTGTAGGATTAGCCACTGCCTGAGATTTGAAGTAAACCCTTGTGATGATCCAATTTGAAGGATCCTTTTTCATCCTTTTGCTTCTCCTAAGGGTCTGAACTGGTTCTTGTTCAGTTTCCTCATCAATGTTTCATCATTATGATTCACTGGTTCTTATTGTCCTTGTTGCATTTCATCCTTATCATGAGTTTCTTGTTGAGACCCCCCCCCCTTCAGGATCAGGATGAATAGTTTCTACAGCTTCATCAACCCCATCTTCATCAACTACAGCCTCTGAACCAAGTGCAACTTCAGGAGAATTCTTTCTTTTTTCTTGATTCGCATGTGGCATACCAATACTAGGACTCTCCAGTATGATCTTGAGGTTTGTGGCTTTCTCTGATGCTTGAGATAAATCCTTCAAATCATCCCAACTCTTTTCCTCATAGTATCCCTTTGTCTCCACAAATTTCACATCTCTTTATATTAACACCCTTCTTGACACTGTATCATAGCACTTATAACCCCTTTGTGTTGGATAGTATCCAAGGAACATAGCTTTTGAGCTTTTAGCATTAAGCTTGTTCCTTTGCTCCCCTGGAATCAACACAAAACATAGGCACCCAAACACACGCAAGTGATCCAAAGCTGGCTTGGTCTGGTTTAGGCCCTCAAAAGGGGACATGTCGTTGAGGACTTTAGTTGGAGTCATATTGATCAGATAACTATCAGACATCACATCATCACTCTAGAATATTTTTGGAACATTAGTTTGAGACATCATTGATCTTGCTACCTCCCTTAAGTGCATGTTCTTCCTCTCAGCAACTTCATTCTGTTTGTTAGAAAATGAAGAACATGTTGAAAAACAATAGAGAGAGGAAAGAAATTCGAGAGAGGAAAGAAATTCAAGAGAGAAGAGATAGAGAGAGATTCAAAAACAAGAGAGAAGAAGGATAACTTTCCCTTAGATTCTTTAGTTCATGGTTACAACTATTAAATAGACTTAAGAATAAAATAATAAACTAAACATAATGGAGAGACAGATTTTTAGATTTTCAGAGTGAAAGGTTTGTGTGTGATGGATAATCCCTTTAGGGAAGGAGAGAACTCGAAATAATGAAAGAGAAGGATCTGGTTTCACTTAGTGTTTATTTGAACCAGAAACAGAGATTAGGAGAGACTTAGAGAGATTTGAGAGATTAAGAAAGGGAGAGATTAAAGAGAATCTGGACCAAGAACATTAAGCTTTATTAAGAAGTGGAGAGGGGAAATCCTCCTTACTCCCTTAATGTTTACAATCGTCCAAGAGGGTATTTATATAGATAAATGAGAGCTGGATACAAGTCTAAACCTAAGGGAGGCAAGCATGTGGAGTGAACCAAGGCAAGGGCGCCAGTTTTGAAATTAGTTGGTCCAGAAACATCACACGCTTGGACAGGCTGTCCATAGCTGGTTTTGTGGACTGAATATGTGAACAGCATCTTCCTTGGAGAGTATATAGCTGACATTGAGCCAGGGCATGGACAGACTGTAAAGGTAACTTCCCAGCAGCTTCCTTGGCTCTTCCTTGATGGAATATACCTTTGGCATCTCCTCAAGGTAAGACCAACTCGCAACATCTCTTTTGGACAAGGATCACTTCTTCTTGGTCATCTCCGGGTAAGCTCTTGTACGGCCTGGTCGATGTACGGACCTCCTATTTGTACACATCTGTACATCTCTACCCGAACTTTTCACATTGCCTATTTTCCTTCTTAGGTCGAGCCATAAAGTGATTTGGGTCAACCATGTCCGTACGGTCCGTACAGTCCCTACCGCCGTACCGTACAGGTCGCCCTATCTTTGCACATCCGACCCAAATGCTCCCAAACTCTCCCAAACTTCTCCAATGCCTTTTCCCTTCAACATAAACTCTTCTTAAATCTTGTTCCAACATTGCATAAGCTTCAGGATGCTCCTTAAGTCTTTCCAGAACTTCTTAGAAGCTTAACCCGAACTTTGCACATAACCTTACTGACATTTCATTACTTCAGGTTAATATTTCCCCTCAAGTTTTGACTCTAGTGATCCTAAGTCAAACTTGGATCCCTGGATCATGGCTTAACTGTTGTGCAAGTCTCATCCGCCTTTCATTGCATACCACTCAGTCTTCTTGAGCTCATATAGCTCATCTCATACTGATCTTGGTTTCTCCCCCTTTCACCCAACTCTCCCAAACTTCTCCAATGCCTTTTCCCTTCAACAAAAAACTCTTCTTAGATCTTGTTCAGCATTTCATAAGCCTTAGAAGCTTAACCCAAACTTTGCACATAACCTTAGTCACATTTCATCATTTCAGATTAATACATATGTGAAAGGTGGATAATGGATCTAGATAATAGAGTGATGCCTCTCTCCAACAACTCTTTTTCTTGGATAATAGATCTGGATAATAGAGTGATGCCTTTGACCTGTCCTTCAATTCCAATGGCTCCTTCCTCTCATTTAATTCGTCCTGAGCCTTTGGAGAGTCCCATCAGAATATTCCTAAGGCAGGATACTTGCTTATAAAGACTTAATAAAACCTTATACGGACCAGCTTGTAAAGGTTTATCGAAACCTTATAAAACCTTATAAAGCTTTATTTCTTTGTCTTCTTTATTCATTCAGATCAATACTACCCTTTTCTGATTCTCAAGTCCAGCCTAGTCTGATTCTAAAGTCTAGCCTCTTCTGATTCTCAAGTCCAGTCTCCAGCTTATAAAGGTTTATAGAAACCTTATAAACCTTATTTATTCTTCATGTCAATACTCCCCCTCAAGCTTAGCCAGAAGATATGGGTAAAGCTTGGGCCCCATGAAGACATCCCTCATTAAAACCTTTGTGCAAAAAACCCCATGGGATAAAAACACACAAAGGAAAAAGAGTGGATGCTCCATAGCTTAGGAGGATCATGATCTAGCCAAGTCTATGAGTCCTAATCTAGGATGTATGAACTCATAGACTTTGTACTTGCTCCTTTTGTGAAGATATCAGCAAGTTGGTCGTCACTCCTAGTATAGCACGGTAGGATGATCTTCCGCTCCACAGCTTGTCTTACTTTGTGGCAATCCACCTCAGGGTGCTTTGTTCTCTCATGGAACACTGAGTTGGATGCTATGTGAATAGCTGTCTGATTATCACAATGCATTGTGATTGGTGTTGTTGCCTATGTGCCCAGGTCTCTTAGCATGTTTATGATCCAAATGAGCTTACTTGTAAGTTTCCTTAAATCCCTATATTCTGCCTCAGCACTTGAACATGTTACCACCTTTTGCCTCTTGCTTTTCCAAGTGACTATCTGGTTGTAGATCTTCTGTCTACTCTATCTCCCGCCCAATCTGCATCACAATATCCCACTATCTCAGTACTCTTGTTGCAGCCCATCCATACACCTTGGCCCGGAGCTTCCCTTAGGTATCTTAAGATCCTTTCCACCTTGTTCCAATGATAGACGTTATAAGCTTTCATGTGTTGGCTAACTTGGTCCACAGCAAATGAGATGTTTGGTCTTGTGATGGTTAAGTAGATTAGCTTTCCCACCATTCTTCTATAGAGTTTGAAGTCCCCAAATGACTCATATTCAAACTCCCCCTCACACAAGGCTTTATAGCCTTCTTCAAGAGGAGTTTTGGCCACTCTGCCTCCAAGCTTTCATGCCTCATCCAATAGATCAAGTGTGTACTTTCTTTGAAATAGAAACAGCCCTTCCTTGGATCGACAACTCTCTATCCCTAGAAAGTACTTTAGTTCACCCAAATCTTTAATATCAAATGAAGAGTTAAGAAAGTCTTTAGTAGAGATGATAACTTCTTTTTCATTTCCAGTGATGATTATATCATCCACATAGATCAGAATTACTACAATACTTTGCTTGCTAGTGAGAGTGAAGAGAGTGTGATCAGCTTCTGATTTTATGAACCCTCTTCCATTGAGAGTTGTACTTAGCTTGTTGTACCAAGCTCTAGGGGATTGTTTTAGACCATAGATAGCTTTCTTAAGTCTCAACACATTCCTTGGGTTTACCATATCTTCTAGACCAGGTGGTGGTCTCATATAGACCTCATCCTCCAATTCTTCTTGTAAGAAAGCATTCTTGACGTCCATTTGCCATAGATCCCATTCTAAGTTTACTGCCACTGATATTACAATCATTATGGTGTGGAGCTCGGCTACTGGTGCAAAGGTATCAAGGTAGTCTTCTCCATAGACCTGCGTGTATCCTCTTGCCACCAACCTTGTCTTCTTCGTCTCTGGTTTTCCATTAGCCAAATACTTGATGGTGAATACCCATGTGACAGATCTTGCAAGTTTTCCTAATTCTTCTCATCATAATAACCTTGTGATTCCACGAATTTGACATCCCTTAAAACCATACACGTCTCAGCTCAGGTATGTAGCACTTGTAGCCTTTCTGCGTGTGAGAATACCCCAAGAACATGCCTTTGACACTCTTAGCATCTAACCTGGTGTCAACACATATCACACACAACCAAACCACATGTAAATGATCAATAGGTGGTTTATGTTTGTTCAATACTTGAAATGAAGAGGCATATTGAAGGATTTTGGTAGGTATTCTATTGATTAGATAACATACAGCTACAACAACATCACCCTAGAATCGTTTAGGTACATGAGTGTGGAACATCATGCTCCTTGCTGTTAGAATAAGTAGATTTAGGGTCTGGTTTTGGGAGGAAGTTGAAGAATAGGAAGAACTAGAGAGAAGAAGGAGAGAATTAATGAGAGAGAGTGAGGAGAGAGAGAGCTACGAATTAGAATAATGAGGAATGATATTCCTTGATTTCTTTTGGGTAGCATACAAGGTTATTTTAAAGACAAAATAGGAGAGAGAGAGAGCTACGAATTAGAATAATGAGGAATGATATTCCTGAACTTGTCTCCAAGCCTTAAGGGAGCATGTGACTTTTATTAAATTCTATTGCCCACTTGTTGCCTCTTCTCCTGACCTCTAACGGATCATTAGTTTCCCCAGATCAGTCTAGGAGTGTTTATTTCTTCTCCTTGTCTTCTAAGGTAGTCTAGGTCATAGAGGTCGCTTAATTTTCAAGCTTGTATGGACAGACTTGTGTTCCAAGTCTTGTACGGACACAACCCTTCTTCAACCATCTGAACCTCTACATCCTCTTGTCTTGTTTATTGCTTCATGTTCACACTCCCCCTCAAGCTTTACTATGGGGAACCAGTAAATCTTGGATACCATGAAGCATTCCCTCATTAAAACCTTACTTGGAAAAACCACTAGGGATAAAAACCAAGCAAGGAAAAAGAGTAGAATACTTCATGGCAAGAAGATCAGTGACATGTGAGGTCTATGAGTCCAAGTCTAGGGTGAATGAACTCACAAACTTTGCTGCTGGCTGCCTTAGTGAATATATCAGCCAGTTGATCTTCACTTCTGGTGTAGCATGGGAGAATGACTTGCTGTTCTACTGCTTGCCTGACCGTATGGCAGTCCACCTCTATATGTTTGGTTCTCTCATGGAATACTAAATTAGATGCAATGTGTATGGCCGCCTCATTATTACAGTGCATTGTCATGGGTGTAGTGATCTCTATACCCAAGTTCCTTAGCAGTCCCTTGATCCATATGAGTTCAATAGTTAGCTTTCTCATATATCGGTATTATGCCTCAGCACTTGAGCAAGATACTACCTTCTGCTTCTTTCTCTTCCATTTGACCAAAATCCCCCCCCCAATGAAGGTGCAATAGTCTGTAGTTGATATCCTATCAACTCTGTCTCCAGCCCAATCAACTTCACAATACCCTAAAACTTCAGTACTCTTGTTGCACGCTAACCACACACCTTGACCAGGAGCCTATCTTAAGTATCTCAAGATCCTCTCCACCATGTTCCAGTGATGGACTTTTGGGGCTTGCATGTGTTGACTCACTTGGTTCACAGTAAAGCACACATCTGGACGAGCAATGGTTAGACAGACAAGCTTCCCAACCATCCTCCTATACTTCTTGACATCTTCAAAGGGTGTATCTTCAAACTCCCCCTCTCGCAGTACCTTGTAACCTTCTTCCAATGGTTTCTTGGCCTGTCTTCCTCCAAGGTTTCCTGCCTCATTTAAAATATCAAGTGTGTACTTCCTTGGGGATAGGAAAAGCCCCTCTTTAGAACGACATATTTCAATCCCAAGGAAGTACTTTAACTCTCCAAAATCCGTAATATCAAAAGCTGTTTTAAGAAATGTTTTAGTTGAGATGATACCTCCCTTGTCACCACCAATGATGATAATGTCATCTACATAAACCAGAATGACCACAATCCCTTGCTGGCTGGTTAGAGTGAAAAGAGTGTGATCAGCTTCAGTGTTTACAAAGCCTCTTCCATTGAGGGTTGTGCTCAATTTGTGATACCAGGCCCTTGGTGATTGCTTCAAGTCATAGATTGCCCTCTTTAACCTTAGAACATTGCCTGGTTTAACAATGCTCTCTAGACCATGAGGTGGTCGCATGTATACTTCATTTTCCAACTCTCCTTGAAGAAAGGCATTCTTCAGATCCATTTTCCATAGATCCCATTCCAAGTTAACAGCAAGGGAGATGACAATTCTTATTGTATGTAGCTTAGCCACTGGTGCAAATGTATCAATGTAGTCCTCTCCAATTGTCCGAGTAAATCCCCTTGCTACTAATCTTGTCTTCCTCCTCTCTTGTTTTCCATTGGCTAGGTACTTTATAGTGAAGATCCATCTACTTGTTACTGCCTTCTTGCCTTTGGGAAGCTCAGCTTCATACCATGTATCATTTTCTATCATGGCATCAGTCTCATTCCCAACTGACTGTCTCCACTCCTCATGTTGCATAGCCTCCTCATATGACCTTGGTATCCATTCCTGATCCAATTCACTAATGAAGGCTTGATGTTCCTCTGGATACTGAGCGAGGGAGCATATTGCACTGATTGGGTGACCCACGGCTTCAGCATTGAAGTATACTCTGGTATTTATCCAGTTTCATGCAGGGTTCTTGATCCTTGTACTCCTTCTCAAGGGCTGTATCTGTTCAGGTTCTGTCTGAAGTGTTTCACTTGAGTCGCCTGGTTGAGTCTCATTTGCTGTATTTGGGGTCATCTCATATTGATCATGAGCCATTGATTTCTCTTCAGGATGTATAGTTTCATTTCCCCCCTCGTGATCAGGATGAGTGACTGTAGTGTCTTCCTCATCAGTTGCTTCACTATGAGCTGGTGTCTCCCTTGCCTCCATAGGTTCCTTTGGCATACTGATGCCAAGGTTTTCCATAATCCCTCTCAGGTTGTTAGCTCTATCCCAGGCAGATTGAGATAGGTCTTTGAGTTCACTCCAACTCTTCTCATCATAGTAGCCTCTTGATTCCACAAATTTAACATCCCTGGAGATCAGAACTTTCCTTGTGTCTGGGACATAGCACTTGTAGCCCTTCTGAGTTGAGGAGTATCCAATAAACATGGCCGTTGTGCTCTTAGCGTCCAATATATTTCTTAGTTCACCTGGAATCAAGACAAAACACATACACCCAAACACACGCAAGTGATCTATAGATGGGCTAGTTTTGTTGAGTACCTCATAAGGTGATTTATCACTGAGAACTATTGTAGGGATTCAGTTGATCAAGTATGATGCAGTCACAACTGCATCTCCCCACAGGCGCTTAGGTACATTCATTTGGAACATCATGATCCTGGCCACTTCCATTAGGTGTCGATTTTTTCTCTCTGCCACACCATTTTACTGAGGAGTGTAGGGGAACTGGTTTGATGGATGATGCCTTGTGTGGCAAGGTGTTGTTTGAAGGTTGTGCTAGTGTATTCTCCTCCATTGTCTGACCTAAAGATCTTAATCTTGGCATGAAAGTGATTAACAACATAGCTTTGAAAGTTCTTAAAAGCTTCTAGCACCCTATCTTTTGATTTCAACAAAGTTAACCAAGTGTACTAAGATTTTTCAACTATAAATGTCACAAAGTATTTATGTTGTTCTCTAGATTCACAGGGTGCTGTCCAAACATCAGAATGAACTAACTCAAAACAATTGTCATATATGGTCATTGATTTAGGAAACACATCTTTAGGGGCGAGAATGAGGATGTCCTAGTCTAGCATGCCATATTACATCTTTAGGGAATTCAGAAACAAAATTTAAAGCACAAGATAAATCAGAAGCTAGCATTGTATCCTCAAGCAAGTACAAGTCTCCCTTGGTTCCACCTTTGCCCATCAACTTACTAGTTTCAATATCCTTAAAATACACTTCATTTGGTGTGAATGTAACATGACAATTCAAATCAGTGGTGGCCTTTTTAACTGACAGAAGATTAGATGCAAAGGTTGGCATATAGAAGGCTTTCGACACTTTATCAAACAATTTCAAGTCACCTACACCTTTTATTGGTACCTTATCACCATTAGCTATCATGACACTGCCTAGAGCTGGTTTTCTATTAATAATCAAGTTTGAATCACTAATCATATGGTGTTATGCACCTGAATCTATTACTAGTGGTCTAGTAGTATCTATTCCATTCAAGGCAGTACCAACAATATAAGATGCATTAAGTGAGATACCAAGGGTGTTACGGATACTAGAGTTTTCTTTTAAGGCCTTGATGAGAGCTTCCAGATCAGATCGTTTGATGGTCTCATCCTGGTTGCTCCTTGCAGTAGAGTAAGAAGATGTTGTTGCCATGGCTTTTCCCATACCAGTGTTAGAGCACATCAAGGAGTATCCAGAGGGAGTTACTGGTTCAGTTCCATCATTTGAGAAGTGAGCTCTAGGATCCTGGTACTGACTTTGTGGCTCCTTGAACTTGTTGGGCTTCAAATGATGATGAAGTATCCAGCATTTATCCTTCATGTGGCCCTTCTTCTTGCAGTGGTCACATATCAAGACCTTCCTATCATCATGTTTGTAAACTCCCTTGTTTGCTACTGGTCCTTCAGCTTGATTGCTCATGACTAGCTCGCCTTTGCCTCCAAAAAGGCCAAGGGATCCTTTCTCCTTTTGTATCTGAGCACATACTTCTTCCAGGCTTGGTAACTTGTCAGCTCTCAGTATATGTTTAATCAGGTCATTGTAGGTTGGATTGAGGGTGAGGAGTAACCCAAATACCTTATCCTGCTTACGCCCCTCATTCAGAGCTGCTGGGTCGACTGTGTGTGGTCTCAGCATCTCCAACTCAGCCCAAAGGGACCTTATCTTGTCAAAGTGAGCTGTTAAGTCCATATCTTCTTGACAGAGAGAGTTAATGGCCATCTTAACTTCAAAAACTCGAGTAAGGTTGGAAAGGTTTTCATAAACCTTGTAGAGAGTTTCCCATAAGTCTTTGGAGCTTTCACAGTATGAATAAGCTTCCAAAATAGCTGGATCCAGAGAGTTTTAGATGAGAGAAAGCACCATGAAGTCCTCTTGAGCCCATTGCCTTCATCCACCACGACTATCTCCTTTCCACCTTCTCCTTGGATGGTATGCTTTGGATCTTCTCCAGTTGAGACATGGCTCCATAAACCTCTTCCTCCAAGGGCAGTTTTCACCAATTTGGACCATAGAAGGTAGTTCATCCCCTTCAGAGTCACATGAATGGTCACAAGCTTGGTATTCTCCAACTTCTCTTTCTATTAACCACTGGGTAATAGGGTGAGACTTGAAGATACTTGAATAGAGACTAGAACAGAATGGTTTGCGGAAGTAGTGAAAGGTTTCAATAGCTTTGTGGCTCTGATACCATGTTAGAATAAGTAGATTTTGTGTCTGGTTTTGTGAGGAAGTTGAAGAACATGAAGAACTAGAGAGAAGAAGGAGAGAATTCGTGAGAGAGAGTGAGGAGAGAGAGAGACTACGAATTAATATAATGAGGAATGATATTCCTTGCTTTCTTTTGGGTAACATACAAAGTTATTTTAAAGACAAAATAGGAGAGAACAAGACAAGAAGAATATATTAAACAAATGATCTGCTGGAGCAGATTTGAATTCAGATAGTGACTGCTCCTGAACTTGTCTCCAAGCCTTAAGGGAGCATGTGACTTTTATTATATTCTATTGCCCACTTGCTTTCCTCTTGTCGTGACCTCCAACGAATCCTTCTTCTTCCCAGATCAGTCTAGGCGAGTTTATTTCTTCTCCTTGTCTTCTAAGGTAGTCTAGGTCACAGAGGTAGCTTGAGTCCCAAGTCTGTACGGACAGACTTGTGTTCCAAGTCTTGTACGGACACAACCCTTCTTCAACCATTTGAACCTGTACATCCTCTTGTCTTGTTTATTGCTTCATGTTCACACTTGCAACTTCCATAAGGTGACGATTCTTCCTCTCAGCCACTCCATTTTGTTGTGGTGTGTATGGGCAACTTGTTTGGTGTATAATTACTTGTTTTGCTAAATGATTTTGAATCCATGGCTAGTATACTCTCCTCCATTGTCAGACCTAAGAATCTTGATCTTTGAATTAAAATGATTATCCACCTAATTCTGAAAGTTGATAAATGCTTCTAATACTCAATCTTTGCTTTGAATTAAAGTGAGCCAAGTGTAATTTGATTTTTCATCTATGAAAGTAACATTTCCCTAGATACACAAGGGGTAGTCCATACATCATAATGAATAAGATCAAAGCATTTTTCATAGATAGTTAAAGACTTGAGAAATACTAACTTGCAATGTTTCCCAAGTATACAAGCCTCACAACTTTCATTTTTAAAATCAATATTGGGTAATATCAGTCCTCGTGCTCTAGAGTGAGGATGACCTAGTCGAGCATGCCATACAAAATCATTAGCTAAAACAGAAGCAGAATTGAAAGCAAGAGATAAGTTTGGTCTAAGCTTAGTGTCTTCAAGTAAATAAAGCTCTCCCTTGCTTACACCTTTTCCCAGCAGCTTGCTGGTTTTAATATCCTGAAAGCACACCTCATTAGGACCAAAAACACCTTGCAATTAAGATCATTAGTTACATTTTTGACTGACAACAGATTTGATTAAAAGTAGGCATATATAAAGCTTCAGATACTTTATAAAACATTTTTAGATTGCCTATTCCCTCAATGGGTATTCTATCACCATTTGCTATTAAAACATTTCTTTGGGCTGGTTTGACATTAGTAGTAAGCTTAGCATCTCTAATCATGTGGTGAGATGCCCCTGAGTCAATTTCCAATGGTCTAGTGAATAAATCTGCATTGTGTATAGAATTTAACACATTATTGTTTGTGTTACCAGAGTTTGCATTGAGAGCTCTTATTGTGGAGCTGAGACATGGACTAAGAGGTAGTTCCAGTCACATGAATTGTTGAAACCATGGCTCTTCCTTCCTCCCCTAGGCGCATATGAGTGTTGCTTGATTCAGGTGTCATGGCCTCATGAGCTCTTGCTGGAGTGGGTTTAGGTGGCATGAGGTGTGGGTGTAGAATCCAACAGTTGTTTTTAGTATGACCTATTCTCCTACAGTGGTCACACATCACTTGCCGATCTCCTCCTCCTCCTCTACCTCTTGGTTTGAAGTAGGACTTATTTGCATATGCATTGTCCACCTTCTCAGCCTTGCTTGCCATAGATAGAGTTCCCTTTCTACCTAGCAATTCATCTGAACCTAACTCCTTCTGAAGTTGGGAACACACCTCATCGTAGCTTGGTAACTCCTTGGACCTCAAGATATGCTTGAGAACATCATTAAATCTTGGGTTAAGCGTGAGGATCAGTCCAAAGACCTTATCTTGCTCATGCCTTTCCTGAATTGTGTTGAGATTTGTGGTACTTGGTCTCAGCATTTCAAACTTGGCCCACAGTTAACTATACGTCCCAAGATGTTTGGTGAAGTCCATCTCCTCTTTCTGGAGATTGTTCATAGCCCTTTTTACCTCAAATATCCTTGTTAGGTTTGAAGTGTTTCCATAAACCTTTTCTAAGGTATCCCACAATTGTTTTGTGGTTTCACAGTGAGATTATGCATCCCTGATAGGTGTATCAGGTGAGCCTTGTAAGATAGAAAGCACCATGAGGTCTTCTCGTCCCCATTTTTCTTCATCTACCTCTACATTCTCCTTAACATCTCCTCCTTGGGTGACTTGTCTTGGCGCCTCACTTGAAGTGATATGCTGTCCTAAACCTAGTCCACCAAGGGCTGTCTTGGCCAACCGTGACCAAGTAATGTAGTTTCTCCCTTTAGGGTAGCTGGATCGTAAAAGACATGTACTGCTCCATATTCTCTTGCTAGTGACCGGTGGGCAATAGACTGTTTCAGTTCAAAAGATAGATTCCCAGAGTAACTGGTGGTGTTTAGAAAAGAAATAGAGAACCCAGCAAGAACTTTTCGAACAAGAGGCAGAAAAACCCTACTATATTTTCCACTGGACAAAAGAAATTGAAGCAATTTGAGTAAAAATTAAACCGAAGAGATGAAAGAGTAAGATGAATATAGTATGGTTGCGGAAGTGTTTGGGTGTTCAGGAGCTTACAAGCTCTGATACCATGTTAGAAAATGAAGAACATGTTGAAGAACAATAGAGAGAGGAGAGAGAGAGAGATTCAAAAACAAGAGAAGAAGGATAACTTTCCCATAGATTCTTTAGCTCATGGTTACAGCTATTAAATCGACTTAAGAATAAAATAATAAACTAAACATAAAGGAGAGACATATGTGAAAGGTGGATAATAGATCTAGATAATAGAGTGATGCCTCTCTCCAACAGCATTTTTTCTTGGATAATAAATATGGATAATAGAGTGACGCCTCTGACTTGTCCTTTAGTTCCAACGGCTCCTTCCTCTCATTTATTTCGTCTAGAGCCTTTGGAGAGTCCCCTCAGAATATTCCTAAGGCAGAATACTGGCTTATAAAGACTTAATAAAACCTTATACGGACCAGCTTATAAAGGTTTATAGAAACCTTATAAAACATTATAAAGCTTTATTTCTTTGTTTTCTTTATTTATTAAGATCAATACTCCCCTTCTCTGATTCTCAAGTCCAGCCTAGTCTAATTCTCAAGTCCAGCATCTTCTGATTCTCAATTCCAGCCTCCAGCTTATAAAGACTTTCAGAAACCTTATATAACCTTATTTATTCTTCATGTCAATACTGTTGAGGAGTGTAAGGGCAGCTTGTCTGATGGATTATCCCATGCTGAGCGAGATATTGCTTGAATGCTTGACTGGTGTACTCTCCACCATTATCTGACCTGAGAATCTTCAGCTTGGCATTGAAATGGTTGGAGACATTGGTCTGGAAATTCTTGAAAGCCTCAAGCACCATGTCCTTTGACTGAATCAATGTCACCCATGTGTACTTGGACTTCTCATCAATGAAGGTGACAAAGTATTTGTGATTTTCTCTGTACATACAAGGTGCATTCACATACATCAGAGTGAACCAGGTTGAAACACTTCTCATAGATAGTGCTAGACCTTGGAAAGACTGTACTACAATGCTTCCCCAAGATGCAAGCTTCACAATCATCATTTTTAAAAAACACACCAGGGAGCATCAGATTTAAAGCAATAGTATGAGGATGTCTCAATCTAGCATACCATATGTGTTAGAAAATGAAGAACAACACTCAAGAACACTAGAAGAAAGAGAGTTTGATTTGAGTGTAGAGGAGAGAGAGAGTGAAAAATGTGTTTGTATCGAGGGAGAAAAGAAGTAATGGAAGGATTTTATTTTTATTGCTTTGATATTTGTCTGAGGTTACATTATTTAAAGACCAGAGAGAGTCTAAACAAAGATTAAACTAATGTGCTCTGATCGAGTTAGAGTGACTTCTCACAAACGGCTCCCTGCTCCTCTCTCCTCTAAATGGAACATGTGACTTTAACCATTTAAATATCTCAACTAGCCTCTGACTTCTCCAACGAATCTGTTCTCTCATTTGAACTTCAAATCTGCTTCTGAATGAAGGTTGTCGAGTCTCAATGCTTCCATGACTTCCAAGTCACTCTATGTTTAGGTTTAGTTGCTTGGAAGTCAAGGTTGTATGGACTGCCTTGTATTGCAAGTATGTATGGACCAACTTCATTTTCCTTTGGTTTGTTTCATTTCTCATATCAATACTCCCACTTTAGCTTAAACCAAAAGGTTTGGACAAGCTTGGAAACCATGAGAACATCCCTCATTAAAACCTTAGTGTGAAAAACCCAATGGGATAAAAACACACTAAGGAAAAAAGAGTAAATGTCTCATGGTTGAGAGGATCATGATCTGGTTAAGTCCATGATCCCCAATCTCGGATGGATGAACTCATAGACTTTTGTGCTTGCTCCCTTAGTGAAGATATCAGCTTGCTGGTCTTCACTTCTTGTGTAGCAGGGTAGAATGATTTGTTGCTCCACAACTTGTCTCACCTTATGATAATCTACCTCAATATGTTTTGTTCTTTCATGGAACACTGAGTTTGATGCAATGTGAATGGCAGCCTGGTTGTCACAATGCATGGTGATAGGAGATGTAGTCTCAATGCCCAAGTCGATTAGTAGATTTCCGATCCAAATGAGTTCACTTGTCAGCATCCTCATTGCCCTATATTCTGCCTCAACACTTGAACATGACACAACCTTTTCCTTCTTGCTCTTCCAAGTGACCAGGTTTCCTCCAATGAAAGTGCAATAGCCTGTTGTAGCATTCTTGTCCACTCTATCACCAGCCCAATAGGCATCACAGTAACCCACATTCTTTGTGCTCTTGTTGCAACCCATCCAGACACCTTGACCCGGAGATTCTCTCAAATACCTCATGACCCTTTCCACCATGTGCCAATGGTGAACCTTAGGAGCTTGCATATGTTGGTTGATTTGATTCACAGCAAATCTGATATATGGTCTTGTTATGGTGAGATAGATCAGCTTCCCAACCATTCTTATGTAGAGCTTAAAATCTTTAAATGCCCCATCTTCAAACTCCCCCTCACGCAAGACTTTGTACCCATCTTCGAGAGGAGTCATGGCTACTCTACCTCCAAGGGTCATGCCTCATTTAAAAGATCAAGAGTGTACTTCCTTTGAGATATGAAAAGCCGCTATTTAGAGCGGCATATTTCAATCCCAAGGAAGTACTTTAACTCACCAAAATCTTTAATGTCAAAAGCAGACTTAAGAAAGAGTTTAATGGATTTGATACCTTCCTTATCACTCCTTGTGATGATTATGTCATTCACATATATGAGGAAGACCACAATACCTTGCATACTTGTGAGTGTAAAGAGGGTGTGATCAGCTTCTGATTTTTGAAACCCTTTCCCATTTAAGATTGAGCTTAGCTTAAGGTACCAAGCTCTAGGGGACTACTTTAGTCCATAAATTGCCTTCTTGAGTCTTAGAACATTCCCTGGCTTGACTAAATTCTCTAGACCTGGAGGTAGACGCATGTAGACTTCATCCTCTAGTTCTCCTTGTAGAAATGCATTCTTTACATCCATCTGCCAAAGATCCCAGTCCAAGTTGACTGCTAGAGAGAGGATGATCCTTATTGTGTGTAACTTAGTTACTGGTGCAAAAGTATCATTGTAGTTCTCTCCATATGTTTTGGTAAAGCCTCTTGCAACCAGTTTAGTCTTCTTTCTTTCTGGTTTCCCATTGGCTAGGTACTTGATGGTGAAGATCCATCTACTGGTTACTGCCTTCTTGTCCTTTGGAAGCTCGGATTCATACCAAGAGTCATTGTCTATCATTGCCTTGGTTTCATGACCAACAGACTCTTTCCATTCATCATCCTCCATTGCTTCTTCATAGGACCTTGGTATATACTCATTGTCCAAATTACACATGAAGATCACATGATCTTGAGGGTAATTTGAAAAGGAACATGTTGCCTGTATGGGATGGCCACTGCATTACTGTTGAAGTACACTCTGGTGTTGATCCAATTAGATGGCTCTTTCCTCACTCTGGTGCTTCTTCTCAATGGTTGAATCTGATGCTCTTCCATCACATTATCTTCTTGGCATCAAGAAGATGCCAAGAAGATACCTTTGGCGAGCTGGTTCAAAAGGAGTTGGTTCTGGTCGTGTGGCACAAGATGAGCCAAGGAAAAGATACTAAGGATTATGCTGGTCAAGGAGAAGGGAAAAACAGGCTGTCACTTGATGTAAAGGAAGAGCAGCCTTGACTATGTATCTGGACACTTGAGTGGACAGGTTCATGGGCCCCTATGGGAAGCCAATAAGGAGCCAGCCTTCCCTTTGACCAGAGCTCTCCTCCAATCATCAAGCATCACTTGGATTCACCCAAACTCCATCCTGGTCGTCCACTACTTCAAGCATTATCAACCATTAGATTTAGGGATCTGATTTATGTCTTAGTAAAGTCTATATAAGGCTGTGTCATTGTAATTTCGAAACTAAGAGAGTAAGGGGGATTTCCCCTCTCCTTCGTAATAAACAAAGTGTGTTCTTGTTCAGAAACCCTTAATCTCTCCCTTTCTTAGTCTTTAATCTCAGCTTGTCACTTGCTGTAAAGGAAGAGCAGCCTTGACTATGTATGTGGACACTTGAGTGGACAGGTTCATGGGCCCCTATGGGAAGCCAATTAGGAGCCAGCCTTTCCTTTGACCAGAGCTCTCCTCCAATCATCAAGCATAACTTGGATTCACCCAAACTCCATCATGGTCGTCCACTACTTCAAGCATTATCAACCATTAGATTTAGGGCTCTGATTTATGTCTTTGTAAAGCCTATATAAGGCTGTGTCATTGTAACTTTGAAACTAAGAGAGTAAGGGGGATTTCCCCTCTCCTTCATAATAAACAAAGTGTGTTCTTGTTCAGAAACCCTTAATCTCTCCCTTTCTTAGTCTTTAATTTCTTAATCTCTTCTAATCTCTTGTTTATGTCCAAGTTCATACTGTTCTTCATCAGACGTTTCCTTCTTCATTTCAAGACTTCATTTCGCCCTAAAGGGCTTGTTCATCACACACACGACCTGAACACTGATTTTCTCACATGCTATAAGAGCCAGGTTCATCAGAACCTGGTTGTTCCTTCCGCAAATCCATCACAAGTTCAGCCTCATCTCAGATTCAAGCCATATAAGACTTGTCCATCTGGTTCGGTTTCATCCAGAAGTTGATGTCTTAAGCCATAGAGGTTTCTAATGGCCTCTCTTCTTCTCTCCTGTCCATTAAAGGTTTCTCTCAACTCAGTTCAAATATGAAACCTTTCAAGAAGAAAGCTTTCTCATTGTTCCTGAAGCTGGCAACTTGGAAGGTGAAGAAGGTGGAGTCTTTTTGAGTTGGGGTTTCAAGGAGAAGGTCTTGACCACAAGGAGAAGGTTTTCCGTGACGATGCAGAACATTGCCACTCGACCATTTGAAGTGTTTTGGGATTTGTGCAAAAATAGGACAAATGTGTACGGACCAAAACCTGTCCGTACACTCCCTGATGTTCCGTGCAAAGTCTGGGACTTAACCAAATGGTTCTGATTACCAGGAATCAAAATGGCATCAAGAAATTGCCAAGAAGATATCTTTCGCGAGCTGGTTCAAAAGGAGTTGGTTCTGGTCGTGTGCCACAAGCTGAGCCAAGGAAAATATACCAAGGAATATGCTAGTCAAGGAGAAGGGAAAAACAGGCTATCCCTTGCAGTAAAGGAAGAGCAGCCTTGACTATGTATCTTAACACTTGAGTGGACAGGTTCATGGGCCCCTATGGGAAGCCAATAAGCAGCCAGCCTTCCCTTTGACCAGAGCTCTCCTCCAATCATCAAGCATCACTCGGATTCACCGAAACTACATCCTGGTCGTCCACTACTTCAAGAATTACCAACCATTATATTTAGGGCTCTGATTTATGTCTTTGTAAAGCCTATATAAGGCTGTGTCATTGTAATTTCGAAACTAAGAGAGTAAGGGGGAATTCCTCTCTCCTTCATAATAAACAAAGTGTGTTCTTGTAAATAAACCCTTAATCTCTTCCTTTCTTAGTCTTTAATCTCTTAATCTTTCCTAATCTCTTGTTTATGTCCAAGTTCATACTTTTCTTCATCAGACCTTTCCTTCTTCATTTCAAGACTTCATTTCGCCCTAAAGGGCTTGTTCATTACACACACGACCTGAACTCTGATTTTCTCAAACTTTTGTTGTCTCACCGTAGGAGTGTGCGTCCATAATACGAGTATCAAGGGACCTTTGCAAGCCTGACAGCACCATGAGATCCTCTTGAACCCATTTGCCTCCATCTGTCACTACAACCTCCTTGCCATCTTCTCCTTAGGTTATATGCTTTGGTGCCTCACTGGAAGTGATGTGCTCCCATAAACCTCAACCCCAAAGGGCTGTTTTGGCTAATCTTGACTAGAGAAGATAGTTAAGACCCTTTAGAGTAACTGGAATAATCACTATCCTGTGTTGCTCCATCTTCACGTGCTTTTGTCCAGCCGATAAAAGGATGTGGCAAGAGAAAAAAATTAATTTTTGAAACTGGACAAGATAGAAACCAAAGGGGAACAAGGTATACTCTCTCTAAAAGAAGTGAGATGGACAGACCAGAGTGAGCACTTCCAAGGGTTTGAGAAAAATCACCAAGAACAGATTCTATTACCCACTAGATAAAAGAGTTTGTGAGGTGAAATAGAGAAAGTAAATCGAACAAATGAATGAGAGAGCTTAGAGAAGTAGATTTGCGGAAGAAAATTGGTGTTCAGAAGCTTAATTGCTCTGATACCATGTTAGAAGATGAAGAACAAGACTCAAGAACACTGGAAGAAAGAGAGTTTGATTCGAGTGTAGAGGAGAGAGAGTGAGAAAATGTGTTTGTAACGAGAGAGAAAAGAAGTAATAGAAGGATTTTATTTTCCTTGCTTTGATATTTGTCTAAGGTTGCAATATTTAAAGACCAGAGAGACGCTAAACAAAGATTAAACTAATGTGCTCTGATAGAGTGAGAGTGACCTCTAACAAACGGCTCCCTGCTCCTCTCTCCTCTAAATGGAACATGTGACTTTAACCATTTAAATATCTCAACTTGCTTCTGACTTCTCCAACGAATCTCTTCTCTCTTTTGAATTTCAAATCTGCTTCTGGGTGAAGGTTGTCGAGTCTCAATGCTTCCTTGCATTCCAAGTCACTCTAGGTTTAGGTTTAGTTGCTTGGAAGTCAAGGTTGTACGGACTGCCTTGTATTGCAAGTATGTACGAACCAACTTCATTTTCCATTGGTCTTCTTTATTTCTCAGGTCAATAATATGGTGCTCTCAACCCTAGTAGATGTACTGATCATGCAAAGAGAATGAGATGATTCAGATAACTTAGTCTTCTGAAGATGATATAATTCCTGATGGCTGTGACCTTTTCCAATTATCTTCCATGTCATCAGGTCTTGAAATTCAACTTCATCAGGTCTGAAGACAACTTGACAACTTAGATCAACAGTATCTCTTTTCACTGATAGCTAGTTTGATGTAAATTGAGGCATATACAAGGCAGTAGATTCCCTATCAAACAACCTAAGGTTCGCAATCCCTTCGATCTTAACCTTATCACCAATTGCTATAATCACATTCTGTGAGGCAGGCTGGACATCACAAATCAAGTTCCTATCACTAATCATGTGATGGCTAGCTCCTGAATCTATAATGAGGGGTTTAGAGTCAAGAGAGTGTGTACCAGCCTTCTTGGGTGAGATAAGGCCATTGGCCGCTTTAATAAAGGAATCAAGGTCTCTCCTGGTCACTGGTCCATCAATTCTGGTCGCACCATCCATACTACTCCATGATCCTCCTTCATTTGAATCACCAGTGAAAGCTGAGTACATGGTTCTTCCTTGAATCATTTGATGCTTCTCTAACCTCCATAAACATGTCCCATCCTCCTTTGCTTCTCACGTCTGTTCACCATGTTAGGAGCCAGTTTCTCTGCTTCTTTGAAGAGTAAGTGTGCTCCTTGTTCTCTTTGGACCAGGGAACAGAAATCTTTTAAGTTTGGAAGCTTGCTTTCTCTAAGGATATGACTTATCAGCTTGTTGTAGGTTGGTTTTAGGTTCAATAGAAGGCTAAAGACCTTGTCTTGCTCATATCTTTCTCTTATGACCTCTGGATCTATAGAGAAAGGTCTAAGCATATCCAACTCTGCCCATAAGCTTCTGAACTTCCCAAAGTACTGATTAAACTCTATTTCCTCTTGGCTCAGATGGTTGATGGTCCTCTTGACTTCAAATACCCGCCTCAAGTTGGAGAGATTCCAATAAACAGTTTGAAGACTCTCCCATAGATTCTTGGCGGTTTCAAAGTGTGAGTAAGCCTCCAAGATTGTTTCTGAAAGAGAGTTGAGTATGATTCCAAATGCTTGCTGGTCTTCTTGAACCCACTTGTTGTCATTCTTCCGGCAAGTAACCTGACTATCCTCTTGAGCCATCCTCTTTGAAGTTTCAGCCTCCATGATATGGCTGTCCCAAATTCCATGACTTCCCAAAGTAACTTTGGCCACTCTTGACCATAGCAGATAGTTAGGACCCTCAAGGGTCACTGGAATAAGGTTCCTCTTCTCCATTTCCATGGTCGAAATTCTTTTACCCAATTGGTAAAGCTATGGACCAGTGGGTAAGGGTGAAGACCACAGAAAAATTGAAAAGAAACAATAGAGATTTGTGGAAACAATAGAGATTTGCATAATGAAAGGAGCTTAATGCTCTGATACCATGTTAAAATGAGAGATTTAGAAGTACTGTACTGCTGGAGAATCAACAACAATAGAGAGAGAGAGAGAGAGAGAAAGAGAGAGAGAGAGAGAGAGAGAGAGAGAGAGAGAGAGAGAGAAGAGAGAGAGAGATAGAGAGAGAAAGAGAGAGAGAAAGAGAGAGAGAGAGACATAGAGAGAGAGAGAGAGGGAGAGAGAGAGGGAGAGAGAGAGGGAGAGAGAGAGGGAGGGAGAGAGAGGGAGGGAGGGAGAGAGAGAGAGAGAGAGAGAGAGAGAGAGGATTTCGAAATTCAAAGAGAGAGAAGGATATAAATGATTTCCTTGGTTTATTTCTGTTCAGATACAACAAATAATAATAATAATAAACAACTCTCACTGAACACTCTCTAAATATTAATAAACAAAGAGGAAGAATACAAAGAAACTTTGGCACATACAGACTGGTGATAGTGACTTGTCCTGAGGGTCTCATTTGCTTATCTACACATGTCACTCTTCTCTTTCTGATTTCTGTTGACCAGTAAAGTCCCCAAATGTTAACTTGAAGAGATGACAATGAACAAGAGAGAGATGAGATGGAGTGAAAGAAGATAGAGTGGGTTGAATTGATCTTGTACAAATAGTGTTGAGAAGGCTGTGAAAAGCTGTTAAGTGTACAAGAGGGTATGAAACATCCATGAGAAGTCTAAGGAAGACCTTGGGAAGCTTTAGGGAAGAGATGGGATCAAATGGTCCATGTTTGGGTGAGGTGTACGGATGGTCGTACGGCCGTACAGACTGTACCGATCCGTACAGACAAATCTAGACCCAGAAACATGTATACTCGACCATTTGAGCTTAAAGAATGGTTTTGAGTCTTGGGAAAGTTAGGGCACGAAGAGGATGGACCAGGCCTTTGATATCTGGCCGTACAACCCTAAATTGCCAAGACTTGTCACCCAAGTCTAAAAGACCTTGCATGTGAAGAAAGGAAAAGATCCTTTGGTATATTCCTCGTCCATGATAAGGAAGGGAAGGCAAGGAAACTTCCAGGAAGGAGCCAAGGCTTAGTGACTGTTTATGGATAAGGTTATCCACTTACCAAAAGGAATTAAGGAAGAGCAATGTGGATAACCTTATCCACTCGCCCAAAAAGCAAAGGAAGAGCAACTTGGATAGCCTGTCCAGAACGTGTGGAGCTTCTGGTCCACAAGATTCAAATCGAGCAGCCTGGATCCTTTGACTCCACATGCTTAGTCTCCTTAGGGTTTAAACTTGTGTAGCTCTCATTTCTCTATATATACTGATCTATGTCGAGTTGTATCTATCAAGGGAGTAAAGGGAAAACCCCTCTCCACTTCTAAATGAAAAGCTTAGTGTTCTTGAATCAAAATCCTTCATAGTCTACCCCTTTCTTATCCTTATTATTCTATCCAAGTCTCCTTTGTCTCTGGTTCTGATTCAAGTAAACACAAGTAAACCAGATCCTTCTCCTTCATCATTTCGAGTTCTCTCTTACCCCAAAGGGGATTGTTCATCACACACAAATCTTTACTCTGAAAATCCAATATGGTATCAGAGCCTGGTTCACAAGAACTTGGTTCCTAGCTTCTGCAAAGATTAAAGCTTTCTCCCATGCCATCAAAACCCTGAAAGAAGCTTCCTTTCCAGCCGGTTCAACCTCTACTGAAGAAGGTGTTCATCCAGAGAACCCAGGGAGTGTTCTTGAAGTCTCATGCTTTCTCCTTGTTACTGGTGGGGGCGACCAAAGTATGAAGAAAGGTGGGGTTTGTTACGTTGAGGTGTAATGGAAAGTTAGAATAATAGAGGAGTATTGGGATAAAGAGGGTGAGAAGAAGAAAAAGGTTTGGCGAGGTTTTGTGTCGATCATGTCCGTACAGGACGGGTTAGAAAATGAAGAACAGGTTGAAGAACAAGAGAGAGAGAGAGAGAGAGAGAGAGAGAGAGAGAAGAACTCGAGAGAGAAGAGAGAGAGATTGATTTTCGAAAACAAGAGAGAGAAGGATAAATTTCCTTAGATTCTTTAGTTCATGGATACAGCTATTAAATAGACTTAAGAATAAAATAATAAACTCAACTTAAAGGAGGTACATATGTGAAAAGTGGATAATAGATCTGGATAATAAGGTGATGTCTCTCTTCAACAACTCTTTTTCTTGAATAATAGATCTGGGTAATAGGGTGATGCCTCTGACTTATCTTTTAGTTCCAACGGCTCCTTCCTCTCATTAATTCGTCCAGAGCCTTTGGAGAGCCCCCTCAGAATATTCCTAAGGCAGAATACTTGCTTATAAAGACTTAATAAAACCTTATACGGACCAGCTTATAAAGGCTTATACAAACCGTACAAAACCTTTTAAAGCTTTATGTGTTTGTCTTCTCTATTCATTCATATCAATACTCCCCTTTTCTGATTCTCATGTCCAGCCTAGTTTGATTTGCAAGTCCAGCCTCTTTTGATTCTCAAGTCCAGCCTCCATCTTATAAAGGTTTATAGAAACCCTATAAAACCTTATTTATTTATAAAGGTTTATAGAAACCTTATAAAACCTTATTTATTCTTCATGTCAATAGGCCGTACATGCCGTACAGACCGTACAGATCATGGTCGACCCAAAATACTCGACCAAGGGTAAAACATCATCCGGGTAAAACAATAAGTAACCAGGGACGCTTACCATGACTTATCTTGGTCTATCTAGTAAAAATGATTGTGGATAAGGCGCAGACAGGCTGGAAAGTGATGAGCATCTAACCAAAGATGCTGATACTCTTCTTGTGGCTCTCCTTAGTCGGCCGTTTGAATTAAGCCCTCCCCTCTTCTTTTTGTCCACAATTTGTTCTTCCTTTTGGCTTTGGAAACCCTTGTAACTCCTCTATTTAGACATTGTGTCGAGTATCAATAACATCATACAGTTCTGGGTTTCTTTTGTCGTTTGGCCAAAATGAAACTCTCTACACAAATCTCTCTTTAAACTCTCTATTCTATCTGATTCTCTTCTTTTCTATCTAAACTAGTCTCTCTAATCTCTTATTCTCTAAAGATTTCATGGTATCAGAGCCAGGTTACTGATAATCTGGGTTCATGTTCTTCATTTCAAGAGTAAAGGTCGAAGCTTTCTTGAGATCCATGGAAAGTTTGAAGTTTGAAGCTTTCTTACACTAGATCTTAAAACTTTCCGGGTTGATTCATCTCAAAGTCTCAACCATTCCTGGATTTGAATCTCAAGTGTTCTTCAGATTCATTCAAAGACTCAAGCTTTTCTAGATCTGGGTACTCAAGAACAAGATGGAAGGAAACAAGATGTTGGTGATGCCAGTTACACTAAAGGGGAGTGGAAACTACCTCTTATGGTCAAGGCTGGTGAAAACGGCTATGGGGAGCAAGGGTTTATGGAACCATCTCATCGATGGACCTCCAAAACCAGTTGCTGAGAAAGAAGAAGGTGAAGGAGTGATTGAGCTCGCCCTAGCTGATGAGAACAAGTGACATGATTGTTGTCACCGTGTTGCAAGCTTCTCTTGAGACTATAATCCTTGAAGCTTACAGCTACTGTGAGATAGAAAAAGACTTATGGGATACACTCCAGATGGTCTATGGCAACACATCAAATTTGAGCCGTGTGTTTGAGGTGAAGAGAGCTATCAAGACACTTGTGCAGGAAGAGGTGGAGTTCACCAAACACTTGGGGATGTTCAGAGCTCTATGGTCTGAACTTGAGATGCTGAAACCGAGTACAATGGATCAAGACATCATCATGGAAAGGAAAGAGCAAGATCAAGTCTTTGGCTTGCTACTGACCCTGAATCCAGTGTACAATGACCTGATCAAGCACATCTTGAGGTCATCCAAACTGCCATCCTTGGAAGAAGTGTGTGCTGAGATCCAGAAGGAAGAGGGATCACATGGATTGTTTGGAGGAAGAGGTGATTTATCCTTAGCAAACAAGGCAGAAGTTACTCAAGCTAACAAGGCAATGTAAAAGCCTAAGGAAAGAAGGTATGGTGAGGATAGGAGGTATGGTCAGGTTAGGAGGTTTGGAGGCAACTGTGATCATTGCAAGAAGCCGGGTCACAAGAGGAGTCAGTGCTGGATCCTTCATCCCCACCTCAAACTAACCAAGTTCATGAAGGAGATGGAAGGAAGAGCTCACCTTTCCAATGAAACAAGTGAAGTCGGTCCTTCTGGAAGTGGGTCTACTACACTTGAGGGTGAAGGGAAGGACATGGAATCTGAACACTCTTCAGCCAAGAACATGCTCAAAAGCCCATAAGGAGGTCTGACATTGATGCTCTCATCAAAGCTCTTGAGGATAATAGTAACACACTCGGAAACACTCTTGGTTACTCTCATACTGCTTATAGATTGCCTAAGACTCTTGATCAGGTAGATGCTCTAGGAGAATCACATAGATCATATACTTCTGCTAGTGTGTTAGCTAAACCTTTAGTTTTTGATTTTGGTGCTTCTCATTATATGATAAGTGACACCAATCTTATAAAATATATAGAAGCGGCTTATGGTCATGTGATGATTGCAAATGGTGATAGAGTAGCAATAAAAGTGATTGGAACTTGGAACATGTTTGATAAAGAGTCTAGAGCTTTCTATATGGTTGAGTTTACTTCAAATCTTTTCTGTCAAGAAATGCACTACTGATTTACAATGCAATGTTATCCTTAGTCCTAATGATGTGAAGTTTCAGGATATTGAGAGCAGTAAGTTGATTGGGAAAGGAGTAACCAAGGGAGATCTTTATATGCTTGAAGACATTCTTCTATTTCCAGTTCTAGTTACTCATTTAACATTGTTTCTGCTTTAAATAATGATGCATTGTCGCATGCTAGATTAGGTCATCCCCATGTTAGGGCTCTTAGTTTAATGTTACCAGGTGTCATGTTTAAAAATAAAGAGTATGAAGCATGCATTTTGGGTAAACATTGTAAGACAGTCTTTAAGAAATCAAATGCTATCTATGAGAGGTGTTTTGATCTTGTTCATTCTGATGTTTTGACTGCTCCATGTTTCTAAAGAGAACTATAAGTATTTTGTTACATTGATTGATGAAAAATCTAAATACACCTTGATAACACTCATTAAAACTAAGAATAGGGTGCTTGATGCATTTAAAAAATTTCCGACTTATGTTGCTAACCATTATAATGTCAAGATTAAGATTTTCAGATCAGATAATGGTGGGAAATACACGAGTCATGCTTTCAAAGATCATCTAGCTCAACATGGGATCCTACACCAGAAGATTTTCCCTTACACTCCACAACAGAATGGAGTTGCTGAAAGGAAGAATAGGCACCTCATGGAGGTGGCAAGGTCGATGATGTTCCAAACCAATGTCTTAAAGAGGTTCTGGAGTGATGTTGTGATGTCTGCTTGCTATCTTATCAACCGGATACAAACCAGGGTCTTAGAGGATCTGTCTCCATTTGAAGTCCTGAACAAGATCAAGCCCTCTTTGGATCATCTAAGGGTATTTGGATGCCTTTGTTATGTGCTGGTGCCAGGAAAAATGAGGAACAAGTTGGAGCCTAAGAGTACTAGTGCTATGTTCATCGGTTACTCTACAACTCAAAAGGAATACAAGTGCTTTGATCCCTTAACAAAGAATCTATTAGTATCCCGGGATGTCAAGTTTTTAGAATAAAGATGATACTATTAAGAAAAAAGCTGAGAGGATCTTAAGGATCTAGCTCAAACATCTGACAAGGCTGCGAGCCTTAGGATGATCATGGAAGGTCTTGGGATCAATCTAACCCATGATCAAAGGGAGCAAGATGTGTCTCAACCACTTGAAGCTCAAGAACCATCCCACCTTGATCATGAGGGGGGAAATGAACCCGGAGATGGTGGTCATGAGGACGAGAACTCTGGAAGTCCTGATCAAGATGTGATGGGACATGAGGAAGAAAATTATGTGAAGGAACCATAAGGATAAGAGGAGCATGAGGAAGCAGTTGAAACTGAGGAGGAGTACTAGGGTAAGAAGGCACCCATCTAACTAGGTGAACACTAGGGTCTACTATAATGATCAAGCTGTCGCCCACCCTAGTCCAGATGTCTGCTCCTTTGCTGAGTTTCCTAAGGAGCATTGTGCTTTCATCATCAGTTTGGATGAGAGTCATATTCCAGGATCGTATGAGGAAGGTATAGAGGATGAAGAGTGGAGGAAATTAGTGGGTGATGAGGCAGGTGCAATGATCAAGAATGAGACTTGGTATGAGAGTGAGCTGCCAAAAGGGAAGAAGGCTGTTACTAGTAGATGTATCTTCACCATCAAGTACTTACCAAATGGGAAGATAGAAAGGAGGAAAACAAGACTAGTTGCAAGAGGATTCACCCAAACCTATGGAGAGGACTATGTTGACACTTTTGCTCCTGTGGCAAAGCTCCATACTATCTGGATTATCTTGTCCATTGCAACCAAGTTGGGATGGAACTTTTGGCAAATGGATGTGAAGAATGCCTTCTTGCAAGGAGAGCTGGAAGAATAGGTGTATATGTATCCCCCTCCTGGTCTTGAAGGTCTAGTTAAACCAGGGAATGTGCTAAGGTTGAGGAAGGCTATTTATGGGTTGAAGTACTCTCCAAGAGCCTGGTACCACAAGTTGAGCACTACTCTGAATGGCCGAGGCTTCATCAAGTCCGAGCTTGATCACACCTTATTCACCCTTGTCTCTCCATCAGGTATCATTGTCCTCCTAGTCTATGTTGATGACATCATCAAACTGGGAGTGGCAATGAAGGTATCAAAGCCACTAAAGATTATGTTAAATCTGTGTTTGAAATTAAAGACTTGGGAGAAATGAAATACTTCCTTGAAATCGAGATTTGTGGATCTAAGGAAGGATTGTTCATGTCCCAAAGGAAGTATACACTTGATCTTTTGAAAGATGCATATAAACTTCGAGGGAAGACAGCAAGGATGCCCAAGGAAGATGGGTATAAGGTTCCTCGTGAGGGGGAATATTGAAGATAGCAAACCATTTCATGATGCCAAGCTTTATAAAAAGCTAATTGGTAAGTTAATCTACTTAACCATCACACGTCCTGAGATTTGTTTTGCTGTGAACCAGGTGAGCCAACACATGCAAGCTCCAAAGGAGCACCACTGGAATATGGTGGAACGGATCCTGAACTACTTGAATGGATCACCTGGTCAAGGAGTGTGGATGGGATGCAACAACAACACTGAAGTGGTCAGTTACTCTGATGCGGATTCGGCTAGTGATAGAGCAGATAGGAAGTCCACTACTGGATACTGCACATTCATTGGAGGGAATCTAGTTACATGGAAGAGCAAGAAGCAAAAGTTGGTGTCCTGCTCCATTGCTGAAGCCGAGTATAAAGCAGTGTTGAAGCTGACAAATGAACTAGTCTGGAACAAAGGCATCTTGAAACATCTTGGCATTGAGCAGTCCACTCCAATCACAATGCATTGTGACCAAGAAGCCATCCACATAGTCACCAACTCCGTGTTTCACGAGAGGACCAAACATATTGAGGTTGACTGCCAAGGTGAGACAGATGATTGGATTAGGAGTGATCCTACCATGCTATACGGGGAGTGAGGATCAGCTAGTTGATGTGTTCACTAAGGCAGCTAGGCAAAAGACAATGGAGTCCATCCATGGCCGGTTGGGATTCATTGGTCTGACCCAACTTAGCTAATCCCCTGCTATGGGGTCTTTACTCTTTTTCCCTCATCAAGGTTTTATCCTAAATGGGTTTTTCTTGGTGATTTTGTAATGAGGAAGACCTCATAGCCTTCCAAACTCGACTTGTTCCACATGGTCAAGCTTGAGGGGGAGTGTTAAGTTGAGGTGTAATAAAAATTTAGAATAATAGAGGAGTATTGGGATAAAGAGAGTGAGAAGAAGAAAAAGGTTTGGGGAGGTTTAATGTCGACCATGTCCGTACAGGCCGTACAGGCAGTACAGGCCGTACAGATCATGGTCGACCCAAAATACTCGACCAAGGGTAAAACATCATCCGGGTAAAACAAGAAGTAACCAGGGACGCTTACCATGACTTACCTTGGTCTATCCGGTAAAAGGATTGTGGATAAGGTGCGGACAGGCTGGAAAGTGATCAGTATCTTACCAAAGATGTTGATACTCTTCTTGTGGCTCTCCTTGGTCGACCGTTTGAATTAAGCGCCCCCCTCTTCTTTCTGTCCACAAGTTGTTCTTCCTTTTGGTTTTGGAAACCCTTGTAACTCCTCTATATAAACATTTTGTCGAGTATCAATAACATCATACAGTTCTGGGTTTCTTTTGTCTCTTGGCCGAAATGAAACTCTCTACACAAATCTCTCTCTACACTCTGTATTATATCCGATTCTCTTCTTTTCTGTCTAAACTATTCTCTTTAATATCTTATACTCTAAATATTTCAGAGAAGGCTTGTGGGATCAAAAGAAGAAGGTCTGATGATGTCCGTACAAGAGGCCGTACAAGTGTTCGTACAAGGCCGTACACTTTGGGTCGACCAAAAGGTGAAAATATCGACCAAAGGTACCTTGATCCGTCTACTTTTCTACTCAGAGCTCAAGATAAGTGAACCTTATCCATAAGGAGAGCTCTTCCTTGGCAGGCTGGCTCATGCTGGAAAGAAGAATACATCTGGTCAAGATGCCAAAGGTATCTTGCAATCTTGGCCAAGTATTCAAACTTGGTGCGCTCTCCTCCTGGTGGAACCACGTTTACCACTTAATCTCCCTTCCTTTTATGACCGTTTACGGATAGGATTAAGCCTTAATCTTCCTTCTCTATATATTGTAACACATACCTCAGATTAATATCAAGCAATACATTCGAGTCTCTCATTTTCTCTCTAGTGTTCTTCATGGGTTCTTAGTAAATTCTCAAACTTTAGTCTTCAAATCTCTTTTATTCTCTCTCAAACTCTCTTCTTCTCGTTTATACTCAGATTCAAACTTAGTTTTCACCATTTTGTGGCAGTCACAACTTGGACTGACATGAAATATCTTTTGAGGTTGAGGTATGTTCCTGATTATTACCACAGAGACTTACAAAAACGTTTTCGAAAGTTATCTCAGGGTAATAGGTCAGTAGAGGAGTACTTTGAAGAGTTTGAGAAGCTAATGCACTCACTGGAGTTAGAGGAATCCGAGGAAGCTTTGATGGCTCTGTTAATTGATGGACTCCAAGAACGTATCTCCAGGAAGGTAGAAAGGACTCATGATAATGGCTTACATGAACTCATGCATCTAGTTGTGCAGATTGAGCAACATATCAAGCGCAAGACGGCTAATGCTGGACGTTCCAGAACAAATACACCATAGGCATCTAATGTCAACAAACCAGTCGACAAAGGTAAGGCTGTTGAGATTGATTCTCGGTTCAAAGGTAAGGGTAGTGAGCCAAACAAAGGCCCTTGACAAGAACACAATAAGAACACTAACCAACAAAGAACTCGAGATATTACTAGTTTTAGATCTCAGGGGCGAGGTCATATGGCTAAGGAATGCCCAAACCAGAGGGTCATGACCATCACTGCCAATGGAGACTATGAGTCTCAAGATGATGCTGACATGGAAGAAATAGATTCAGGAAAAGAAGTGGAGTATCCGGACACTAGAGAAATGTTGGTGACCAGGAGGGTGTTGAGTGACCATCAACCCAGAGGAGAAGGCTCAAAGAGAGAACTTCTTCCACACTCGCTGCACCATCAAAGCTAAGGTATGTAACTTGGTAATAGATGGAGAAACTTGCACTAATGTGGCTGGCAAGTATATGGTGGACAGGTTACGCCTTGAGACAACCAAGCACCCTTGGCCATAAAGGTCGCAATGGTTAGAAAACAAAACCGATCTGAAGGTCATTGAGCAAGTCAACATTCCTTTTAGTGTTGGCAAGTATCAAGATGAAGTACTGTGTGATGTAGTTCCAATGCAAGCCGGCCATATCCTATTGGGGAGGCCATGGCAATTTGATAAAGCCATTTTTCACAAGGCAGAACTAACTACTGTTCTTTCAAGTTCAAGGACCGCAAGTACAACTTAGCTCCACTTAGCCCATCTGAAGTGCAAGAGCTCCAAGCTAAGATGAACAAGGAGGATCAGGTAAGTAAAACTAACCTTATGATCTCTCTAGGTTCTATTATCAAGACTCCAAGTGCCAAAGGCACCGTGCTGCTAATGATCTTAAAAGAGTGTCTAAGTATAGGTAATCAGGAACTTCAACTCCCCAAACAAGCCCAAGCCGTGCTAGACAAGTTTCAAGATGTGTTTCCTGATGAAATACCAGCTGGGTTGCCTCCAATCAAGGGAATAGAGCACCAAATAGACCTTGTCCCAGGTTCTGCCTTGCCAAACAAACCTGCTTATATGATGAACCAGAGGAGACAAAGGAGTTGGAGAAGCAAGTGCAAGACCTCATGGCCAAAGGATACATCCAGGAGAGCCTAAGTCCTTGTATTGTGCCAGTCCTTTTAGATCCCAAGAAGGACGGGTCATGGAGGATGTGTGTGGACTGTAGGGGCCATCAACAACATCACCATCAAGTACATGCATCCCATCCCACGTCTAGACGACAAGCTTGATGAACTGAGTGGAGCCACCATATTTTCCAAGGGTGGTCTAAGAAGTGGATACCACCAGTAGGATGCGTGAAGGAGATGAGTGGAAGACTGCTTTCAAGACAAAGCAAGGCCTATACGAGTGGTTGGTCATGCCCTTTGGCTTAACCAATGCACCAAGCACTTTCATGCGCCTCATGAACACGGTTCTTAGGGAATTTATAAGTAAATTTGATGTTGTCTATTTTGATGACATACTTATTTATAGCAAGAGCTTAGATGAGCATCTTAAACATCTAGAACTTGTGTTACTTACACTGGGTCTATATGCCAACCTAAAGAAGTGCACCTTTTGTACTGACCAATTTTTCTTCTTAGGTTTTGTAATAAGCAAACAGGGACTCCAGGTGGATGAGGAGAAGATCAAAGCCATCCAAGAATGGACTACACCAACCACCATCGGCCATGTGAGGAGCTTCCACGGGTTAGCCAGCTTCTATAGGCGGTTTGTCCGGGATTTCAGTACCATAGCTGCTCCCTTAACTGTTGTGATCAAGAAGAATGTTCCTTTCTCATGGGGAAATGCTCAAGACTTTGCATTAAACACATTGAAGGCCAAACTGACCCAGGCACCAATTTTAGCACTTCCTAACTTTGATGATATGTTTGAGGTCAAATGTGATGCATCCGGAGTGGGAATAGGGGCTGTACTGCACTGGAGGAAGAAACCAGTGGCCTTTTTCAGTGGAAAACTAAGTGGTGCAACCCTCAACTACCCTACATATAATAAGGAGCTGTACGCACTGGTTAGGGCTTTAGAGACATGACAACATTACTTTCTTTCCAAGGGATTCATTATCCATACCGACCAGGAAACCCTCAAGCACCTAAGAGGCCAGGCATCACACAAGAGAAAACATGCTAAGTGGCTGGAGTTTATTGAGACCTTCCTCTATGTCATCAAGTACAAGAAGGAAAGGGAAAATGTGGTTGCTGATGCCTTATCCAGAAGGCACACCTTGATCACTACCATGGATGCAAAGGTACTGGGGTTTGAACACATTAAGGAGTTGTACCAAGAGGACCCAGAGTTGAAGGAAGATTTTCAATCATGTGGAAAGGGAGCTTTCCAAGCCTATCACTTGCACGAGGGGTTTCTGTTTCGAGATAAGAGGTTTTGCATACCTCAGTGTTCAATGAGAGACCTCAGCCTTCAAAAAGCACACGGTGGTGGTCTTATGGGTCACTTTGGTGTAGACAAGAACTTGACTATTGTAACTGATCATTTCTTCTGGCCATACATAAATAGAGATGTGGAGAGACATTGTGCTAGATGTGTACCTAACCACAAGGCCAAGTCCAGGTCACATCTGCATGGTCTATACTTACCTTGGGAGGATGTTTCTATGGATTTTGTCTTAGGCTTACCCAAGACTTTCACTGAAAGACTTATGGAAGACTGATTGGAAAACTTAACAATAGGCAGGAAACCTAAATTCTTCTAAAATTTTAAGCGGGAAATGGTAGTTAAATCTTCCAATAAGTCTTCTATTGCATTATATCTTTGAAAATTTAAGTATTCTAAAACCCTAAAATCAAATATATTACTAAATCACATACAAAAATTTTATTAACCTTAAAATAAATTTATAAAGTGTTTAATATATACAAAACTAAGCACATATAGGTCAAATTTAGTATTAGAAAAAAAATTAAGATACCATAATCTAACCCTAAAACACACATACAATACTATAACATAGTTATCAAACCCTAAACCAAAGATTATCATGACTAACTTACATTTACTCACTTATGTTTAATATTATTCAATTTTAACAAATCTAAATTTACATCATTTACAAATATCTATAGTTACAATATTATGATTTTTTTACTAATCAAAATATTTTTTATAAAATTTATAAATTCTTTCAAGATCTACATCATGAGAAGACGGAATTCTTCTTAGAATACTTCCCTGAAAATCTTCTCATTCATAGGGTTATAATAGTAAACTACAATACTGTTTTTTTATTTAATCATGAGGGGATGTTTGTAATTTCATTAGCCTTTTGAGTTACTTTTGCATTTGATTTGAGTTGGAGTACACTTTTGGATTTAAAATAAAGTTTTGAGTCATATTTGGCAAATCCCCCTATAATCAGTGGCATTTATCATGAAGATCTTTTGTACACATTTTTGTGTGCGTTTTAAAAACCTTAAGATTTCTAATAATTCATTACCTACAAATATAATTCTTTTATATAAGAATACACAACCATCAAATTTATTTCTATAAATAATTTTGTATTTTATTAAATTATATATAAATAATTGATAAAAATAAAGAAATTGATAAAACCTATATATATTATTTCTCTAATTCTATGTTTAGTTAAAATATATCATTAATTTTAATATCACTTGTGTTATTTGGTAATTTTTATTAATTAATTTTAGAGTTACCTTTTACTTTTAGAAGTTAACTATTAAAAGTTAATAACCAATCAAACTATAATTATTGTTTAAAACTTAACTTATTAGCAACACATAAGCAAAAAATAGTTAAGTGACTTCTCAATTAATATAAAGTAGAATTTATCTCCTTAGAACTAAGGATAAATTTGGTTAATGTAAACATGAAAACATGTATTAGGAAATGGTAGTTTAAACAATTTTCTCATAATTTTGTAAAATGACAAATCACACTTTAACATAAAAATCAAATGGGTAAAGCAAACAAATTCTTCCTTAAATTATCTCCGAGTATCATACTATTTTATCAAACATTAATTTATTGGAGAACATACTTTTAAATGTATTATTTTCAATTATTTTAAATTACTTTAAAACATACTTAATTTAATTAAATATGATTAACTAATTATATATAAAATAAGAAATTTTTTTATTACATTTTAAAAGTTTATTATACCCCAAAAATATATCTCATTATTTTTCAATGGGAAATTGTCAAAAAAGGAATATTGTCAAAAATACCATTTCCTAATACCACTTTACATGTTTACCTTAATCATTTTTACCCTTATTTTTAAAAGTAAAAACACACTTATAACCCTTGGATTAGTTAATCTAAGACTTAGGGTTTAGAGTTGACGAGTGGGGTAGAGTGGGATAGGGTTTAGGAATGTAAAATTTAGGATTCTAATTAATTTTAAAGTAATTTGCCTCTTAAAAAATGGTATTTATGAAAATATTTCTCTAATGAAGGTAAAAATGAAAAGTGGTACCAATAATGTGGTAAACATGAAAATTTCCCTCAAAAATTCCACTTTCCTAGTACTACTTTTCATGTTTACCTTAATCACTTTTACCCTTATTTCTTAAAAGAAAAAAACAAACTTATAACCTATGGATTATAATTGTTTATGTAGTATCATATGAATTTATATGTATATTATCAACTTATATATTGTGATCAGTGATATTTAATTTATTTATCTAAATAAATTATGTTAATTCATATATATTTAAGATGTTTAATTATTTGTTTGGAAACATAAATTAAATTAGGTAATTATAGGTTTCATTTCTTTTTAAAATTTAATTAAATAAATAAAAAATAAAAAAATCATCAATCACAAAATTATAACAATTAATTAGAGAGCTCTCTTAAAAGTGAGACGTTAGCAGAAGTCACTTAAGTGACTAAGAAAAAAAAAAGTTAAGTCACTTTTCAATTAATATATAGTAGAATTTATCTCCTTAAAACTAAGGATAAATTTGGTTAATGTAAACATAAAAACATGTATAAGGTAGTTTAAGCAATTTTTCTCGGGAAATTGTCAAAAATACTACTTTCCTAGTACCAATTTTCATGTTTACCTTAATCACTTTTACACTTATTTTTAAGAGAAAAAACACACTTATAACACTTGGGTTAATTAATCTAAAACTTAGGGTTTAGAGTTGATGCGTGGGGTAGTGTTCGAACCGAGTTCAGTCACGTATCAGTAAATAGAGTGACATAACTCGCCGGTGGGTTATTTCAAAGGCGTTTTACTATTTATGAGTGGAAGAGTCAGTTTATCGTTGAGAGAGTCGGTATACAAATGGGGGAACAAAATAAGATCAGTAGGTGTTGCTCGGTGAGCCAGTCAGAGAGTACAAGTTGGACTGATACAAGGAGGTGAAAATCCTAGTTCTAGCCATCTTGTAGTAAGAGTGTTTGTTCTTCAACGCCTTTCCTCGTTGCCTCTTCCTCCCTCTTGATAGTGTGATCTACATTTCCTTGAAGGCTTAGGTCAATATCCCTTAAGAGGCCTGTCCTCAAATGGCTCTCTGGTCGGCCCATTGAGGCGCGCATCGTTTGGCTACTTCTTGTCATTTATCCGCAGGGCTAGTCGGTCTTGGGCCGAGCCGAAGCGCGATCGGACTTTGGGCCGGCCTAAGTTGCTCCTAAGTGGGCTGTTCCTGTTATCCGGTGGGCCCTGAAGAATGGGGTGTTCCACCTCCTACAGTAAGCCCCCCGAGTTCGTTGTCGAGTTGGTCGAGTCGCCTGCTCATTGGCTCATCGCGTCTAGACAGTCCGGTTGTTAGACAGTCCGGTTGTTTGCTCGTCGTTCGGGCGGAGTGAACCAATACTGCGGGAATACGAATGGTTGCGTATAAACGGGCATTTTTCAGACTTCGGCCCATTAGAATGCGAAGAATTGCGGGCATTTAAGGCCTAATTAGGCTTACTAGACCTAATCATGACCCTGGGAGTCGCGCCACTCCTCCTCTATATATAGTCTTGCTCATTCCTTCCTCTTTAATTTCTTCACTGCTACAAGTATTCTTCTCTTTCCCTTCTCTCTACTTTCTATCTCTAAGTTTTTTGTACGATATATACATATACTCCACCGGTAAAATGTGCCCGCGAAGAAGATTAACCCTAGGGGAGAAGGGGAAGGGGATCGCGAGTGCGTCGAGTCCTGCCAGAGTCGAGACGACCAACGATCCCTTAGAGGACTTTGATATAGTGCATCGTAACGCGTTGAGAGATGTAGGCGGACTGAGTCTGTCTCAGAGGCTTCTCATCGTTGATAGCGAGAGAGAACTCAGAGGCGAGGGCGCAGGGAATGATGCGGCGGATGAGTTGAATGATCCCCGAGTCGGACAGCCTCGAACGTCGTGATCTAGGTTGTCGCGGGTGAATTCCGACCGGTCTTGGCGAGCGAACTCCAACCGATATCGGCATGTTCGGCTCGAGCGTGGCGATGCGAGACGAGTCAGGAAGGAGTGCCTTCCCTTAGTCCCGACACGCTATCTAAAGGAAAGTCTCAATGAATTCAACCCAACTCGCATTCCTTTTGTTCAACATCTGTTGGCCTTTCAAATGCTTAAGAGATTGATGGTCTGTGTGGATCACAAACTTTTTGGGCCAAAGATAGTGCTGCCAAGTTTGGAATGCTCTCAGAAGGGCATGGAGCTCCTTGTCATATGTGGGGTAATTCAAGGTGGCTCCTCCTAACTTTTCACTGAAATAGGTAATTGGCCTCTTATCTTGCATTAGGACAGCTCCTACTCCCACTCTAGACGCATCACATTCTATCTCAAAAGTTTTCAGAGAGTCAAGAAGCATCAACAATGGAGCATTAGTCAGCTTACCTTTAAGCATTTGAAATGCTTCTTCTTGCTCAGGTCCCCAGGTGAACCCAACACCCTTGTTAATAACTTCAGTTAGAGGGGCAGCTATAGAGCTGAAGTCTCTAACAAACCGTCGGTAGAACCCAGAGAGCCAATGAAAGCTTCTCACTTCCCCAATAGTTTTAGGTGTTGGCCACTCTCGAATGGCCTTAAGATTTTTCTTCATCCACTTGGACACCCTGTGATGAATTTACAAAACCCAAAAAGATAAGGCTGTCTGTTCAAAAGGAATACTTTTATAGTTAGCAAACAAGGTTTCCTTCCTAAGCACTTCCATCACCCTCCTCAAGTGCTCTACATGTTCTGTCATGGTCCTACTATAGATTAATATGTCATCAAAGTACACGACCACAAATCTTCCTATATAAGCTATAAGAACATGATTCATTAGCCTTATAAACGTACTAGGAGTATTGATTAAGCCAAAAGTCATTACTAACCACTCTTATAACCCTAGTTTAGTTTTAAAGTCTGTTTTCCACTCATCTCCCTCTTTCATCCTAATCTGATGGTATCCACTCTTCAAATATATCTTAGAGAATACACATGATCCATGTAGTTCATCTAACATATCATCTAGGCGTGGGATGGGATTTCTATACTTAACAATAATGTTTTTAATGGCCCTACAATCTACACGAATCCTCCAACTACCATCTTTCTTAGGAACCAGTAAGACAAGGACAGCGCAAGGACTCATACTCTCTCGAATATGTACTTTCTCTAGAGCTCATTTACCTGCTTTTGAAATTCCTTGGTTTCCACAGGATTGGTTCTGTAAGCTGGGCGATTAGGTAGTACGCCTGGTACAAAGTCAATCTGGTGTTGAATCCCTCTGATAGGTGGTAAGCCTATGGGATTATCATCAGGGAACACATCCTTGAACTCCTAAAAAAGCAACTCAATAGCTCTCGGAATAACCGGAGCAAGGTTAGCAGTAGAAGCCAATAGCTCCTTCTAGATCACTAGGATCATAGCTTGTTGATCAAACATAGCTTTCTTAATATCACTGGATGTACATAAGGACAAGATGGTTCTTTACCTGAACCGTGGCTTGATCTTCCTCTTTGCGTTTCTTAAGTTGTAGCTGATCTTGGTGCATCTATTTTGGAGTTAAGGGCACCAGAGTGATCTGCTTCTCCTTGTGGGCAAAGGTATGCCGGTTGGTGTAGCCATTATGTATGGCCCTCTTGTCGAATTGCCATGGTCGTCCCAATAGGATGTGGCTTGCATCAATTGGTAGAACATCACACACGACCTCGTCTTGGTACTTCCCAATGCTTAGGGGTACCTTGTATTGTCTGAGAACACGCAAATCCCCATCCTCATTGAGCCATTGAAGCGTATATGGCTTGGGATGATCTTGAACCGGAAGGTTCAGCTTTTTCACCAAGGTTTCACTCGCCACATTGGTACAACTGCCTTCATCAATGATGAGGCTGCACACGTTGTTGTGAATCAAGCAATATGTATAGAACAAATTTTCTCTTTGCTCCTGGTCGGTAACTCTAAGTTGAGCTTGCAATGTTCTTCTTGTTACCATGATTTCCCCTTGAGTTGGAGATGACACTGGCTCCTCTTGTGGACTTGGAAATGATCTCCTGGTGATTAGGATGTCACCTCGGATTGGATACTCCACTGATTCCTCCTCTGAATCACTTTGGGGTTGTTCATCTTTAGAGACAACTTCTCCATTTTCTAAGATGATCATGATCTTTTTGCTAGTACATTCATTAGCATAGTGCCCATAGCCTTGACATCTGAAGCATTTGACATTCCTAGATCGGGTAGGTATTGCTGGTCCTTTGCCTTTGTCAAGTTGAGATGCTCTAGTTTGTTGAGGATTGTGTTTTGGCTTTATAAGGGGTCGATCATCCTTAGGAGGGACATGTCTAGATGTCGTCCCATACTGATTTCTTGAGTAGTTCTTCCTCTTGTTTTGCTGCTCAATCAGTATGGCTTTGTGCAACAACTCTTCCATATCAGCATACTTCTGCATCTCTAGCATATCTTAAACATCCCTGCTTAATCCTCCTTGAAATAGTGCCATGGTGGCTTCAATATCTTCGTTCACCTCTGATTTCATCATTAGAGTATCCATCTCCTGGAAATAGTGCTCTACACTCTTAGTTCCTTGCGCCAACCGCCTCAGCTTTTGATGAAGGTCTCTCCCATAGTGGCTGGGAACAAACCTCTTCCTTATTACTGAGTCTTCATAAAACCAGGATGACACTTGTGGTTGTCCATTACACCTGCGGTTGGAAGCCAGCTGCTCCCACCAGTTGATGGCATACCCGCAGAACTCGGTTGCTGCCAGTCGGACCTTCTTCTCCTCCAAGTAATTCTGGCAGCTGAAGACTAGCTCTAGCTTCTTTTCCCATTCAAGGTAAGCGTCAGGATCATTGTTCCCATGGAAAGTAGGAATCCTGAGTTTAAGACCACCTAGATTGTCCTCCATTGGTTGCCTCCGGTTGTGGCGCATATGGTGTTGGTTAGCTTGGGACCCATCATCACTATCACCAGATGTGTCTCTGGGATTGTCGTCAGCATGGATCCGGTGACCCCCAGTCTCAACTTGTGGCCCTCTTCTAGGTCCAATGGGAACTCTGAACGCTCCAGCTACCTCTCCTCTACCTTGACCTGCACGAACAATATCAGGTAGGTTAGGTTGTTGAGCTCTATTAAAATTATCTTGAAGTCTACCAGGGATATCAGCCATCTGGCCTCAAACTGAAGTTGATTGAGGTTGATCGGCTGAACCACAGGTTCCTCATCTTGGCTGTGATCACTTCCTACCATAGGTTCCTGAAACACTTAAGCAAATGTTAGACAAGATAATCAATTAACTCTTTCTTCTCACTCAATTTGAGTGGTGATCAACAATCGTCCCTGATCTCCTTGCTAGTTCAGTTTAAAGCAGAGTTCAAATCACTTAAGATCTAGAAACCTTGCTGTCATGTCCCCAATCTTGGGTAAGATCACCGGGACGGACCATGGCGCAAGGACATGCACTAGTCAGGTCATGTGACCTAAAGATAAGTGTTCCATGGCCTAAAAGAAAGGTTAAGGGCTTCAGGACATTGAGACTTAACCAAATGTAGAAGGAAACAAGCTCAAAGGAGTTGGACAAGCCATCTTGTAGCAGGAAGAGGCCACGGGAAGCTTGACCAGCTCGGGGTAGCTCGGAAGAAGCTCGACCAGCTAGGAGAAACTTGGTGGTAGCTCACTCAGTGTTTTATAAGCTAAATGAAGCTCGATGAAGGGAATGATAAGAATGGATCATGAGAAAACTAAATCTAGGTCTGGAAATAGACCAAGGGACTTAGAGGGATTGAATAAGATGAAGATATCAAGCTGTACGAAGTGTATCACAGCTGGGTGATGCGAACAAGAAGCTCAAACAGCTAGACGGAGCTCACATGGAGCTCAAGTATAGTGTGACAGCTCCTTTAGCTGGATGGACTAGCTCACTCATCTGGGTCAGCTGGGGATTAGCTCATCTCACCTATACGGAGTGCTAAGATCTCTGGCAGTTGGACCGGTCCGAGCCGTGGTCGGGTCAGCCGGTTGGGTCTTATGGTCCGGCCATTGGGCTAATGGCTTGGGAAGTTTATGGGCTCGGTCTAAGGAATTCTGGAAGGGTCCAGGATCACCTAGGAACTTCTATATGGCAGTAATAGGCGAATGGATACAAGGGGAGGCAGTTATGGCCGAAAGGATGCGATGGGCCAAAAGGTCCCCATTTGCCCACCAAATGGTGTCTCCTTAGCCAGGGTAGTTACCCACGCCTTCTTATTTATAACCAGGATCCTGGGAACTAAAATAAACATCATTTCTCATAGGACAGACACAGATACAAGTCATGGGACAGAGAGAAAGAAGGAGAGATCAAAATCTGCCTTAAAGGGGATATTGTGGAGATTAAGCAACTCCTCTTTCTCCTATATAAGGAAGGCAATTCCATGGGTTTACAGGTATGCCAGGTATTGTTCATACATCCTGAGACACAAAGAAAACCAGAGAAAACAGAGATATTGTTGGATTCAATAGTCCAAGACAGAGATGCATTCAAAGGCAGCAAAGAGGCAGTTTTGGAAGGCAATGAAGAAAGGAGTTCAGGACGACTCTCTGATGGGTTTTGATTATTGATTGGCACTCCCTAAGCTTACTCTACATCTATAAAATACACTCAAATAGCCATTAGAGGATATGGTGGGCCGGAATGCACTTCCAATGGTTGAGACAGCCTTGAAGGAAGATGTGTGTAGAAATGCAGTTTCATGGGTATTAAAGGGGGAAGTGATGCACGACCCTTGGGTGGAGTTTAATCATGTATGAACACATCCAAGGCTACCTATGTGTCTTGGGAACACACGCAAATATCCATGAGAGAAGAGAGAAGACCGGACTTCACTCTCAATGACATGAACAGCCTTGAAGGCAATGCAGTTTAGAAAACAGTTTCATGGGAGTTCCATGGAAGAGAAGTTATGAACGACCTTTGATGGAGTTTGATCATTTAAGATCAGGTCCTAGGCTTCCTCTAAAATCATATAATACACGAAAATGTTCATGGAAGAAGAGGGATGATCAGAGTTCACTCTCAAAGGCCAAGGCAGCCTTATAGGTGTATATGTGGGGATTAAGCAACAACAAGGTTAAGTGTTATTTGGGAAAGGCAAGGCCGACTGGAATGGATTTCAGAGGCAAGGAGAAAGAATTGGAAAGGGGCTTTAAGACTCCAGGACACACATTCAAGGTAAAGGGTATGACCATAGAACAATGGGCCAAGATCATGGATCGGTTTGATCATGATTTTGGGGCGGTTTGTAATGGTTATATCCTATCTCTTCCTTGTCTGTTTAAATTACTTTAAATTCATTTTATACACTATATTGACATGAGGAACAGAGTGGTTTAGTCTCGGAATTGGCTTGGTAAAGGGTCAAGGTAATGTTCTAAGTAACACCAAACATGAACATGGTTCATGGGGACTGCCCATGAACGGTTCTCATATGACCCAATTGGATTTGGTGGATTCCAAGTATGGGAATCTCTTAGTGGTGATTTATCATGAATTATCATGAATTTTAATTAGTTTTTGGAGCAGGTTTGAAGGATGTCATTTTTGGGCCAGTGATTCATTCTAAGGACCGACACAAGCATTCAGCTGGTGTGGTTAATCAAGGAAGGCCGTGTGTTATCTGATCTTGGCAAGGATGGAAGACCTGATCCATAGATGATGGATCAAGGTGTCTGATATGATTGATCAAAGATGCATCGGTTGTAAGAGCAAGACTGATCGGGTTCAACGGGACATGGATCCATGGCCGGTTAGGTATGTGTGAAAACTCATCAGGTCTGAGTCATGTGGGGTGGTTGGTTAATTGACTTAGGATCTGATGAGTATTTTTAGTCCAAGAGAGGGACTTGGTATCATATTATACAAAACATAAGGATGATGCATGAGCTGAGAAGAGCCAAATGCATGTCATTTACCATTGAAGACTTCCCAAAGGTTACTTGGTCAGTGGGGATGGTTGGTTGAATGACTAAGTACCCAAGGGGAGATGTTTATGCAGGTATAAGAGAGTTGGACGAGTTGGCAGGGAGCTGGGCTCAGCTATCTTGTTGCTCGATCAGCTGGAAGAGAGTAGATGGTACCTCCGGTGAAGTGGTTCAGCTTAGCTAGCTGGATGAGCTAGTTAAACAAGCTGAGGCATCTGGCCTTAGCTCGGTTCTAGCTAGCTGAGGTGAGTCGGCTCGATGAGCTGGATGAGCTAGCTAAGTCAGCTAAGAGGATGAGCTAACCAATTCAGCTGGACCGATGAGCTAACAAGCTCCGTGGATGTGGCCAAGGTATGACTTAGCAAATACTTGGATAAATTAGTATCTTGCTAGGATGCTGATAGAATGGTTTAGGGGAATGGAAACTCAGAATTGTATGACTTGTAGTTAAGTGAACTAACCAAGGCATAGACCATTAGATTGGACAAGTGTTAGATTGGTTTTAGACCAATGGTTAATATAGTATAATCCGCTGCGTATGAGTTGAACTGATCTAAGCTAGGGAATGACTAAGGTATTCTTGAGTTAAGATCTAAGTTATCCCTCGCCTATGGGCGATAATATAGATAAAGGGCGAACAAATTAGAGGTTCGGTCCAGAAGAGGACCGAACGACGTGAGGCTTGACCGCGGCCTGGAAGGCCGGATCGGGTCTTACACTTGCCCTAACGTGAAGCAGAAGATAGATAGACAGATGAAAGATTTTCTTTGCCAAACCGCATTAACCACTTAGCTGGATTTCTCCTCAGTTGTGTTTTTTTTTATTTGGATCTTTTCGATCTCTTTGTTTTTTTTTATTATGAGGTTGGCCCGATTTGGCTTACACAAGATAAATAGAGAAGAAAGTGTTTGATAGATGAACAAGAAAGACAAACGATTTCCCGACCTTCAAGTGGCTCTGATACCACTTGATACAGCCTTAGAAGGCGTCAGCTCCTAGACCACTTGACACTAGCACCCCGAATAGATCAATGGTCTTGGCTTTGACTCTACGGATGGCCCAAAGTTGCTTTGCTTCTCTTAGACGCAAGTTAACTTGCTGTTTGTCTAAGATGCTCACGTTGGAAATCTCTTTACCTTAGTGATGCTCTATGCTCAGGCACTGAACAAAGGAATAAGAACTCTGGAACGATTGTGGCTTAAAAGCTTTTTATTGAAAAGATGAAGTGTTTTGCCTTTAACCTTCCTACGTTTCTTAAATAGAGAAAACTCCTAGTTGATGAAATCTTTCAAGCTTATCCTAAACTATTGTAATCCTAACTAGATTTGGTTTTATCCAAATAGAATCAACTTAGCTTGAATGTCACTGCGGAGTCCCGGCTTGTACACCCGACACCACACATCAGCAGACTTCGGCTTGCACTTCCTGGCATTCTCGAGAAACACCTCAGTGTACTGCAACACAGAACCCGATCCTTGCTTCATCTTAATCACCGCTTCACACTGGCACTTTCCGGTAATCACACGGGAAGAACCCTCCCCCGCGCAAGGTGCTTCCTGTGGGAGTCCACGCTTCCTCGAAGGTCCTCCTATGGGCAACGGTTCGGGTCCCACCACGGTCCTCGGCGTCAGTCTCCGTGGACGACCCCGTCCCCTCCTTGGCGGCACCCGCACAGCTTCGGGTGAGAGTTGGAAGGTCGCATGGCCTTGCTCCAGGCGCCTCTGGTCGGCCATCCTCCAAAAATGAGGCATCAACACCTTGTGTCTAACAATCGCCTCACGTGGATATGGCAATGGGAATTCCCTGAACTTTTCTTGTGGCTCCAGGTACGTGGGCTGCACCAGGTACGTGGGCTGCACCAGGTTGCCATCCTCATCATGGTAAGCTCTCCAGGCATATGCAAGGGTACCTTTCGGTCTGTAGTGCATACGCGGCATCCTCCACTCAATGTGATCCAGACGGGACATCTTGCAAATAATTAGATCCGATCAGAACAGTAATAGTATTACAGATAGGTTGCTGGTTTTGAAAACATTTCAAACGTTTTTATGAGTAGCATAAACTTTCACAAATCATTTTTTTAAAACTGAAATGGTTTTTCGAAAATGGCGGTAATGCCGATCCCTTAGGATAGTACTAAGGAATGTTGACCTAGGCTCTGATACCAATTGTAACACCCCGCTCCCCCGGGTCTGATCCGGGGTTAAGAGCATGGAGTTATGAACACGGTTCTACTCATTTTAGACCACCCAACGTGTCCGTTACCGGTCCCAGGAGTAATCGGACGCATATCCTTCGATCAAATACCAATCCAACCATATCCACATACTACTACTTACAGTCCTGCGCATAGGGAAATGGAAAAGAGGGTATGAGTAAATGGGTTACTCAGTGAAGTGGTTCTAGACCAGTCCCTCCGCATGAAACTCTATACTACTTAATGCGAAGCGAGAGCTGGCTAGCCACTACAATCAATCATTCAAATGCATCATTCGTTATCACACAACATCATTTCCATACTTTTCTATAAACCTAGTGATCATACAATACAATGAACTCAATTACTGCCACAACATAGATTCGACTCGACTTGATTCACACAAACAACTTGACTCGACACCAATCATCTAAGACGTAAGAACCTATGGCCGTGCAAGAACATCCCCCACTTGTCGGTGGTTCCTGGGTGGTCTTACATGAACCAATGCCCCCAGCTTCCTAAATTTTCACCCGAGTCACAACACGTTGGGCCCTTTCGACATTGTCTGCCTCTCGGTCCTAGTAACCATAATTATGCCACGACTCGGCATTGACTCGATCTTAAAGGCGCCTATGGATCCCATTCACTCACGGTCACCATCCGTTCACGGCCCTTCGATCCCGTCCATTCATGGTCACCGTCCTTTCACGGCCCTTTCTTATTTCTTTCTCGCCATCGTGCGGTCACCGAATTTACACGCCCTTTCACCCTAGTTAGACTCTAGCCGCCACCCGTTATCGGTGTCTCAAACAGGACTACAAACATGTTCATTGACTCGTTATCATTCTCATTCCTTATTTTTATCCCGCCGTTGCGCGGTCACCGAATTTACACGGCCTTTCAACACATATCTCATTACTCATCATCATTCTCACTCACATTTCTCATTCACATTTCTCATTTCTCATTTCATTTCTCATTAACATTTCTCATTCTCATTCTCATTCTCATTAACTCTAACTTGACCTTAATAAGTTCATTAGACGCCACCCATTCTTGGTGTCACACACATACTTCACTTTACATTCATACAAACATACATACATACAGGATACCAATTGTAATCCCTTGTACCACTTTCATTCTTCATTCACATCATCACTATTAACCTAAGCGTGCACTTCTTTCTAGCAACCTAGCTTCCAGCATCATTCATCATTAATAATCACTCATCACATAATAACCATTCACACAAGGAATCATTCATCATCAATCACCCACATCAACACAAGGCAGTTCATTAAGTCCTTTAAACAGTGTGAAGGTTCGTATGCAACATGATTCATTCATCTATCAACCTAACTCCCACTATGATCTATCAACTTAACTTTCAAACAAGTACTATCCGAACCCTAGTTCCAACATCAACAAATATAAAGGACATGAGAAGAACTGGGTTCAAATCACCTCACCTTAGAATAGATCTAAGATCTAGGGTTCTGGATCTGGAAACGGGAATACATCTGAGAGTATATGAAAAAAGAGCAATCACCACCACCACACGTCCTCTGTGTCCACCACCGCTTGCGACGGCTTCTCGGTGAGGAGAGAGGAAGACGACGGCGAGGAGAGAGAGAGGAGGAAGGATCGCGGCAAGGAGAGAGAGAGAAGAGAGAGAGTGGCGCATAGAGAGAGTGAGAGAGAGAGGAGAGAGAGATCGCGAGAGAGAAAAGAGAGAGACTCGACGGCTAGGGTTTTCGTCCATGGGATTTCTCTACAGAGCTCCGCTTCAGTTTGTGAATGGGAGAAAGGAGAGAAGGAGGCTCTCTATTTATAAGAAAAAGAAGGGAACCCTAGGTCTAAATTCCTAATGGGCCGTAGACATGGCTTTTCTTTAAAAAACTTTTTGGGCCTGGGTTTTGGGATGTTACAGCTTTCCTCTTCTTCTGACTGATCAGGCATGTCCTTGGCTGCATCACATGACAAAAAAAAGGCACTCCAGAAGGAAGCAGAAGATTCCCAAACATCTTTGCAGAGAAGCAACTGACAAAACGATGGATGGCTTTGCCAAAAGATTTTTTAAAATTCCTTTAGATACTCAATTTGATGAAGCATATTATACTCATAGATTTTGGATCTTTTTCTAGAGAATCCGAGGAAACAGAAAAGGACATAGAGCGCATGTTCAATGACTTCAGAGAGAAGATGAAGCAAATGACTACTCTCAAGAAGAAAAGTGACGTTGGGAAATTTGTGATTCCATGTTTTCTCAAAGGTCACGAGTATCTGAACCCCCTATGCGATACTGGATCAGCAGGTAGCATCATGCCAAGAGTGATGACAAAGAAGCTATGGTTCACCATCGGTTGACACTCAACACTCACCATCGGTCGTCACTCCTTACGGAGTTTGGTAACCTTGACTTTCTCTCAACTTTACTTATGCTTTAGTTTTTATTAACCAATCCCGACGGGATATCACTGGGAACAATGTAATTCAAGTCTTGGACAGGTTCGCTAATGCTTTTATCTATTTTGAGTTTTGATCAATTAAGTTTTTCAAATAGGTTTTATAGAGTAAAGAAGGGGTTATGATCAAAACTTATTTATTGACTAACCACACTATAGCATCATTCTTAGACATGTTGTTTGCAGAGATTACTAGAGATGCCATAGTGGATCATCCTGCCATTAAATAACACTTACTAAGAAAGTTCGAAGGAACCAAAGCTGATCTCCAACCTAATACTGACTACTTTGCTTGCTTTGGGGCTTGGTATACATCGGATCAGATTCCTTCTGCAAGTCTGTAAGGGACTAGTCTGTGTATTTCTGATTTCCCTTCTCTCTCTCTCTCTCTCTCTCTCTCTCTCTCTCTTCATTATCTATAATATGAAATATTGAGATGATTTCCTGAGATGCAATGGGGTGGATACATCACCGATGCCCCCACTATTCTAATTCAGAGGAATGATCACACATAGGTACATTACTGATGACCCCATTGTTTGCCTACAACTTTGTTTCATAAAAAAATCGTAAATGAGATGGCAAGGTGGACTGTAGCAGCATCATTGTCCATTGACTTTGAGATCCAAGATTATTCTGAAAGAAAAGAGGGAAGAAAGGATTTATACCTATACATGCAGGTTTGCAGGAGTTGAGTCCATGTGTCCTTTGATCGATACTCCCAAGGTAAAGCCTGCACTTTGTTTTTATGGAAAGAAATGAGATCAGTAGAGGGGTGAGTTAAATTAGTATTTGTTAAGTTGCTGGTAGAATGGATTTGGTTGCTATACTAGGATTTGGTTGCTATACTAGGATAAGGAATATAAAGTTTCTCTTTGATTAGCATTATTCGTTGTGGTTGCGATATAGTAGGGGTGATAGTTATGCTTATGTATTATGTGAGTCCCCGCTTTTCAAACCTCTTTCACAGGCTACCTTTGTTTTACTTGAGAACAAGGAAAAAGTTAAGTCTGGGGGAATTGATATACCTTGTTATCTACTAGTTTAAGACTATCATTTGGACCCTATTTGGAGTCTACTATGTATGTATAGACTGTATTTTAGAATCTTTCCAGGTCAAGGTACGCTTTGGAGCGTTATGGAGATAATGGAGCTTGTTTGAGCATTCAGAGAAGATATCTAGTAGATGTTCATGATCAACTAAGTCAGAGTCGAAGTCAAGCACGACCATTGATCGACGGAGCATCCATGTTATCGATTGACGGCCTACTCGCAGAAGTAAAGGCCAACTTCAATCCCAAGTCAAGATAAATAATGAGAATGCCCCTGAATGAGTTTTGACCTAGTTTATAAAGGTCATGCCATTGTTTAGGCAGAGAGACACATATTTCATATTACATATATTATTATTTACAGATTTTGAGTTTTCTTAGTAGTTTAGGTGAGATGATCTGAACTCCTTCAGAGCTTTGTAGTGGAACCCCATTACTTATTCTATGGATTATATTATTCAGTTTATCAATCTTCATATGATTGTATCTGAGTAATTCCCTTGTTAGATATAGGGTTTATAATGGTATTGATGAATTAGCCCAAAATAGGATTTCTAGGATGAAGATATATTAATCTTTGGAACTGTGTATGATTCTTGCATTGTAGAGTAGCTAACTAGATGCCTGAACTTAGGACATGGACAACTACGTAGTAGGTTATGTGCCAGAATTAATTCCTTTGAGGTAGGTTGTTAGATACATGCAAGAGCTGATTTAAATAACCTAGCCGATGAACTTCCTGTCTTATAACCATCGATCAACACTCGGCCTTAGTCATCGATCGAAGGTTGACTTCTCTATTCACATACAAGTGTTGGAACGAGAGGGGGTCAGATTTGTTGATTAAGGTCCTTACATATTAATAATTCCCGACATCCTATCTACTATAATTCACTTGCCTGAAACCCTAGATTTATCTTTTCCATATTTGAATCAACTTAACTTATTTAGACAATTTTCTTTTTGGAATAAAACGTACAAATAAACCTCATATTTATAGCTTGCCTAGCTTAACTATCAGAATACAAAAATCTATTTGTGTACCCTTGCTCTCTGTGGATTCGATCCCTAAGTACTCTAATTAGACCTATCTTGGCAAGAGTAGTTCGTAGGGTTAATTTGATAGATTGCATGCTTTAAAATAAACGTTAGCCCACACACTGTCAGAGACATCAGAAAAGGAAAGGAGATTGAGGACATTTCTGTTGTCTATGAGTTTGAGGATGTGTTCGGCTCCTTACTAGGGTTACTACCTGCTAGGTTCGACCCATTCACCATTGAACTGGAACCCGTGACAGCTCCTCTCTCCTAAGCATCCTATTGTATGGCTCTGCCAAAATGGCTGAGTTTAAGAAGCAACTTGAGGAGTTGTTGGAGAAGGGTTTCATCGGGCCGTGCATTTTTCTGTGGGGAACACCGATCCTGTTTGTTACCAAGAAAGATGGAAGTTTCATGCTCTGTATTGGTTATCGAGGGTTGAACCAGGTTACTGTGAAGAACAAATACATGTTATCTCGGATAGATAAGCTATTGGATCAGAAGAAAGGTGCCACATTGTTTTCCAAGATACACTTAGCGTGTGGGCACCATCAGATTCCAATAAACCCGACCAACATTCAGAAGACTGCCTTCAGGACGAGGTATGACATGTGTGTTTTTATTGTTCTAGCAGGGTATTAATATCTTAATCAATTAACTATCAAATTACCCTAGTCTTAACACAAAAATATTACTCTTGCCAAAAGAGATCAGGTGTAGTACTTAGGGATCCAATCCACAAAGAGAACTGGCAAACAATAGATTTCTTATCTCTAAAGATTAAGCTAGGTGAATATATATATTGGTGGGAAATAATCAGTTAAGAAATTATTCCTTATCAAGAATTAGAGATGCAATGATGAAAATATGGAAATATTCCAAGAAACTAACTTGAAGAAAATGTAAATATGCTAGATCTAGGGTTTCAAGCCTATTAGCTATTCTAACCCTTTTTACTCCAACTCTCGTATGCGAACAAAAGGAAAGACCATCGATCGACGGCTATGGCCTGATGTCGATCGACGGTGAAATCAGAAGGAAGTGTGAACGAGATTTGATAAGTCCACCAGACTTATTAGACCAGCACTCGCATGCGCCTAATAGCCTAGTTCAATGGAGTTTATTCTGGCACAGAACCTACTCTCGTAGTCGTCCATGTACAACTTTCGAGATCCTAGTTAGCTACTCTCGAATGCAAGCATTAAGCACAACTCAATTGGTGGATACTAACTTCACTAGAAATCCTATTTTTGGGATAATCCATGATTGCTATCATTCAACCCTCAATCTAGTTGATGACTACTCAGACATAATCAAAGAAAGAACAATAGTTTGAATAGAATGCATAGATAAAATACTGGGGTTCCAATACAAATATCCCTAAGGAGTTATGAATCTTCTCCTCTAAAAACCTAAAATTATAAAGCTTTGTAAGTTTTTTCAAGCTTTTCCTGCACTTGCACACACTGCATGCTCTCAATACATAAGCATAAATATAAAAACCCTACAAGTTAGGTCAAACGTGTCCATGGCATTCTTGTCATTTGTCTTATAAACTTGGGCTTTTTAATCGGTTGTCTACGAGTTAGACGTCGATAGATGGTAAGTGTGCATCATCAATCGACCTTGGTCTTTTTGCATCGATCAACTCAAAGGTTGTATCGTCGATTGACGACAATCTTGTACTTCGACTCCTCAAATAGTCACCTACAGATTTTTCTCCTCTAAATGCTCCAAAAGCTCCAAGTATCTCCATATATCTCCAAAACGTTCCTGGACTTGTAAATACTCTAAAACATATCCTAGACACACATAATAGACCCTAAATAGAGCCTATAACATGGCTTAAAACTGGTAATAAATAGGCTATATCAACTCCCCCAGACTTAACCTTTTGCTTGTCGTCAAGCAAACTAAGCATGTGAAAGAGGTTTTGAAAAGCAGAGACTCACATAATGTCTAAGTATAACTGTCACCTTACTTTGTTGCAACCACATCCTTTCAAGTCAATCACAAAGAAACTTTATATACCCTATCTTGGTATGACAACCAAATCTAGTCTACCAACTACTTAGCAAATACTAGTCGTCACACTCCTCTACTGATTTCATTTCGATTCATAAATTAAAAGTGTAGGCTTTACCTTGGGAGTATCGATCAAAGGACACGTTGACTCTACCTCTGCAAGTATTTGAACAGCTAGGCACAAAGTCTTCTCTAATTACTTTCTTCTTCCTTTTCTCTCTGAATCTTTTTAAATCTCAAACTTAATGGACAATAATGGTGATATAGAACTTAGGTGGCTAGAAGAACAGTGTTATACTCAGATGTTTCTCCATCTTTGTTTGCCAATTCTGATTTCCTTAGACTCTAAAACTCGTTGCACTTAGAAACCCTAAGCTTTATTCTCGACAAGCTCGGTTTCTATGACTGGCACTTGATTACCAGACGAACTTGCTCCGGCAGATCGATCTCTTGGTCCACTTTTTTAATTGAAATACGTTCGGTTTGATCCTCGAAAGGGGTACGTAGGCCACCATTCATAAAGTTTAGTCCGAAATCAGTCAAAACCTTTTCTCATATCTTTTTCATCTTTTGTTATCGATCTGCGACTCAACTAGGTTTAAGGTTTTTGGTTGCTAGAACTAGGCAACTCGCTAACAGCTCTTGCGGCCAAAGCTTTGATATTCCTTTGTAATAATCGCAAAGCTCTTACGATTCGAAATAAGATCTACTTTTTCTATAGATCAGTTTTGTTATCTTCTCTTATTTCCGTGTTTATTCGATAACTTGTCGTCGGCTCCCGCAAAGAATTCGGGACCTCATGGAAACTTAGGGTTTCTTGACTTTTCCTTAATTTACAGAAATTGACGGTGTGAATTTTGGTTCCCACATACAAGCTTCACAGTCTGTCTCGATGGTACGAAGGACCAATAACTCGGCCTTCTGAGCATTCACCGCTCTCAAGATAACCCACGTCGAAGTTTTTTTCTCATGATCCTTCTTGGCAGTCTCAAAACGAATCTTGAGGTCTCGAACTTTCTCCAAGGCATCCTCAAGGTTCCTCTCAAGCTCGGCTTTCCACTGCTCGGCAGCAATATTGATCCAGTCAGTCGACCTTTGAGCTTCTACCACGTGCTTACAAGGCACATAATTTAAGCTCTCAAGCTCCCTACCCTTTTCAAGAAGATCTGTCATGTCTACATCTGAACTTTTAAGATGAACTTCAAGAGCAGCAATATAGGTCGAGGAATCGAGACTCTTAACTTGCATTGCCTTTAACACACTTCAATCCCTTGAAGCATTCTCTTCAAATTCAATAGCCCCTTAAAAGAGAATTGGACCCGCTTTTGCAGTCAAAACTGCAGTTAAACACGAGACGATTCACCAAACGCATAAGTTTTACCATTACACATTGCAAAAACAAATTCCAGACCCCAAGTAAATCAAAATAAACATATAAAATTAAAGAACACACCTGGACATTTGATTTGCTGACACCCTCGTTAGACATGTTTTCAAAGAATGCGTCTTCCTCAGAGAAAGAAGGATCCCCGACTAAAAAAAAGTTACGCCATAGGCGAACACAAGACGACATGTCGCCATGAATATCGTAGCATCCAGAGCGGGGTGTAGTACCCGCTGTGAGCTGAGCGGCCATCCGTTGCGGGGAGGCGTACCCGCTCGACAATGTCTGAGCTGGAGCGGGCATCCAGAGCGGGGAGGTTTACCCGCTGTGAGCTTGAGCGGGTTACCGTACCCACTCGGTAGTTTTCACTTGGTGGAATTCTATGTTTTGTTGGACCTTCTCAGACTTGTTGATTGGGCCCACTATATTTTTATAAATTCTATAAATAATCTTTAGACCTAATATTGGATCATATCTCATTTTTCTCTCAAGACTTTGTCAAAACTTTTAAAAGTTTGAATCTTTTGATCATTTTAAAGAAGTACTTCATCTTTACTGTATTTTTCTTGCTCATTAACATGATTAGCCTTGAATCTCATATGAGTTTAAGGTTTCTCATGGGTATTAGTGAGTAGTCACCTTGTGATTCATGGGTTAGGGTGATTAGAGTGATTAAGTGACGATCTAAGGTGTTTAGTGGTAGATACTTCTATTTCCTTGGTTGTTGAGTATTCTTAATGCTAGTTTAGCCTTGATCAAGTTAAATTAGAGACATTTCATACCCGGAAGGTGTTCTATGAAATGTCTAATCCATCATTATAAACCAAATACATTTGATTTTTGCATAGCAAGATGGTTAGTATACTTAATCATAATGCTTGTTTGATAGTATTTAGCCAAAGACATTTGATGTTTAGTACTTGATTACAGAAGGATTTCTATCACGACAGTGGATTAGTCTTTTTGAATGAGATCTAGACCTATAGACTTGTTGATTGTTTTTGTTTGCACATCCTAGATTGAATCTTGATCACCTCAAATCGATTATCTTTTCCCATGGATTCATACTTAACATTTGACTGAAAGTTTAGTTCTTGCACTTATTTCTTGATTGGATTTGAGATCACCATGTTTTATATTTCTAAGATCTTAGCCTGTTACCAATCATCAATCTTCTTATTTTCTTAGATTAGGGAAATTTATGTGTTATTAGTGCTATATATCCTTAGTTCCTTGTGTATTTGATCTTTAAGTGCTGCATCGATATACCATTTGATTGTAGTAGCATGCATTTAGGTTAATTGGTCTATGGTAAAACGCAGAAATCAATTTGGCATCGTTGCCGGGGAACTAAGTAGATTTATCGTTAGGATTTCAAAATTTCTTGAGATAAGGTTTATTTTCTTATGCTTTGTTTTGGTTTGTATAGCTACTAACCTTTTATTCTAGCTTTTGTTATTTTGAGTGATTGCTTCGAGCTACTTTGAGTGGCCACAAGAAGAGGAAGACTCATTTGAAGATCACAGTGAAGATGAGCCATATGTGTAGATACCTTTTGATGGAAGTGTACTCACACCAGAATAGAGTGTGAAGTTATATGAGCTTCAGAAAGCGAACCCGTGGATGACAAAGAGAGCCCTGGCACAAAAGATTCGGGCGAACCTTATTAGGCATCGAGCAGAGCTCGAACGTTGGGAGCTTACTATGTATGAGATTGATGTTTACTTCGACCTTAAACATGTTATATATTGGGTTCCAACAACCCAGCTAGAAGGTATATGCAATACTACTTTTGAACTTGCCTTGTGTTGAAGATGTTACCTCTGATCTTGATTCTCTTGTGCTCATGAATGAATGTCTTGTTCTGATATGTGAAACCCTTGTTTGGAAACTCGCTAGGCATTACGAGTAATCGAGGATTTTGTATTTAAGTTATATCAAACCTATATGTATATATAGTATATTTCGGTAGTTTTAAAAAGTTTTTTCTGTAGTCGTGCGGTATGAGTGAGTGTGGAAGACGTCAATGTTGCGGGTTCGAAGCCTTTTTTCTCCGTATTTTCTGTTTTTTTTTCTTTTTCTTAGTGAAGGGAAAAGGTAAATTTCTCTCCATCTTCTTGTTCGACATGTCGTCTGCAACCCTAATTACATGCGGCCCCCTTGACATTTATTCAACATCCTACATCACTTTGGGGGCGATTTTGGTCGTTTAAACTTCATTTCCTCATTAGTATTGGTACAATATGATAGATTTAAGGTTTAAGTGTCATATTTGAACGATTTAACACCATCAAAAAATTTCAACGATTTTTTTGGCTGCACAGAGTGAAATCGCGGCAAAACACCCCCGGGTAGCATTTCAACGCAATGTAAACGGGCTCTCCGGCCAAGTTTTAGAACAAGTTGTGAAACTAGGAAACTAAATGAGTTGAGAGTAGACAAACTTGCTAGAGATCATCTTGAAGTTTGTTTTGACAAAAGTATTTTTGTGCTTCTATTGATTTTGAAACTGACTTTCTGGTGCTTGATGAACCTAGACTTCCTCTTGAGCTAGTTGATTTAGAGGTTGAACTTGATGTGGATAGGGTATTGCTTGAGATAGAAAACACCCATGTCAAAAACAATCATGAGAACATTGTGCTTTATTTGATTGATGGAGATAGAGTTGAATACTTTGTTAAAACATCGTTTGAGCATGTAGTTAACTTTGAGTTTTCACCAAATGCATTTGATTCTCATGACCATTTGAACCTCAAGGAGCATTTCATAATTTATGCTACATCTGTTTATTTTCTATGGACAGTAGTGTGCTCTGTTGCACACTTTGTTTCTTCTCCTTGTAGGAGAAGAATCAAAGGTGCATTGACTCAACATTTTGATACTTATGTCTAGCGAGCACCAAAAGTTAAGTTAGAGACTTAAAACAAGCGCGCTTGGGAGGCATTCCCATGTTTATCCATTGTATATATTTCTTTATCTTCTTTTCTCTTTAGGTTGTTCGATAAGTGTGGTTGAGATTTTTCAGGTTGGGTCTAGCGCTAATCACAAGAAGAAAGGCGGCCAAGCAGTGAGACTCTAGACACCCGCCTTCACTTCTCTGTTTCTGTTCGTGTCTACTGGTGAAATAAAACTGAGGTCAAGGATCCTCTGCCACCCATTTCAGCCAATAGTTCCAAGTAAGTATCACTCCAACCTTGTACATATATAGTTATCATGATTATTTATTTCCCTTAGATCTCTTCTTTGAGCTTACTCTCACACAAGGGACTATGTAAAGTAAGTTTGGGGGAGAGTCTACTCTCGCATTGTTTTATGTTTTGTTTGCTTGTAACGAGTCTCTTGCATTGCATTGTACATGTTTATTTGCATAAAAAATCCTCCACAAATTAAAAAAATTCAAAAATCACAAAAGAAGCATTTACTTGGATCATTTACATCTTTAGGGTTGAGTCTAGAAGCATATAGATTGCATTCATGAACTCAATGTGTTACCCTTCTCAATCATAATAAGTATCTTGTGCATCTTCTTGTTAACTTGTAGACTTTGAGCCTTGAATTCTCCTCTTGAAACTTGTTTGATTGATGAAGCTTGCTTGTCCTATAAACCAACTCCAATCTTACTTGAGTTAATGAACTTAAACTATCTTGCTTATGGGCTCTTGTTGTGCTTGATCATGGTTACCTCACACACACTTGAGTTAGTCTTATTCCTTTCTAACAATCTTTGGCAACTCAAGTGGTCATCTCTCCTTTAGATTGTTCTCCACACCCTTAAACTTACCTTCCTTTCAAGTCAATACTAATTTGTTGAGTGAGATCTATTCTGAAAGATTGATATGTGCATAATGTTGAAAGTATTGGGAACGACAATGGTTGGTCCTCATTACTTACTAGCTTGATGATCTCATGATTGTCTAGCTCATAGGATGGGAAGGGAGTATTGAGTGTTTGATCTTGAAGGGTTGAGAGAAAAGTGAGTGAAAAGAGCAAACTCAAAATTCCAAAGAAAATATAAGATATTAGGGATCAAAGAAAAAGAAAAAATTAGCTCAAAGAGTGTCAAAATAAAATAAAAACCTAAGAGAAGAAATGAAAGATTCAAAAGAGTGTGGAAAAAGAAGAAAAAAGAAAAAAGAGCCAAGGCTAAGAAAAACAGTGAAATAATCCCTATTAAACAAAAGAAACAAAGATTTCTAAAAGTGAGAGTGTTCTTGAGTGTTCTTGGAGTCCTTAGGTTAGTGAAATGAAGTTTGACATTGGAAATCAAGGGTATAATTTGTTTCGTGTCTAGGAAGTGGGTAGAACAATGAGGATAGAGCATTATATTCATGATTTGGTCTCTTTCTTAGATAGATGATGCATAATTTCAAGCTACTTTGTTCTTGAGAGTAAACCATTATAAAAGAACTTGATAACCGTCTTACTTCACCATAGTGTCAAGCCTTTTTCTAACCAAGCGAAATGATTAGGACCAATTTCCCATTTGCAAGAGTGCACTTGTGATATTGTTTAATGAATGTGAGAGTTGGTTGGTTGGCTTGTTTGTGAAGTCTTACTGATGAATGTAAAAAATCAAGGAGTTGAGATAGGTCTAGAGAAGTTAGAGTTTGATTGGATGTATTGCTCTTTCTATTTGGTATAATTTTGTAAGGATATCACATTGATGGTTTCAAGAGTATCTTTTGGTAATGAGCTCCCACCTCCATATCTCTTCCTCACCTTGTACTTTAAAAGTTTACTTGTGGACAAGTAAATGACAAGCTTGGGGGAGTTGATATCTTGTGTTTTTTCATTGATTTCATCATCAATTTAGTGTACATAATAATCGATTAGATTAGCATTTAAGCATTACAAAGTTGAATTTTCAATGCATATGTATTTATTATGTGTTTTGAGTATCCTTATGAAATTTTGGAGGTGTTCTTAATATTAGATTAGACTTGATTACTCTCATCTAGACCTTAAGCTATTTTATGCCCGAAAGGTCTTTGTTAAAATGCTTGAATGAACTTAGTATTGCTATAGCTTGATAAACCAAAGACATTTGATGTTTGGATAGCTAGATGTTTTGTCGACTTATTTATAATGCTTGTTTGATAATATTAAGTCAAAGACATTTGATGTTTAGTACTTGATTACAAAAGGTTTTCTATCACGATAGTTAGAGATGGCAATTTTAGTGCTTGCCCGCGGGCCTGGCCTGATAGATTTGCTGCGGGGCAGGATTGGGCACTAAAAACCTAAGCCCAAATTTTAGCGGGCCTTGTGGGCTAGGGTTTGTGCGGGAGTGGGACTTGTGCGGGATCAGCCCAAATGATCGTGCGGGCTAATGAAGACCTGCGATAGTCTTCACAAAAAGTGTTCCGTCTCTTCGCGAACCAAAAAGAAGAAGGCTATTCAGATGGTGATCTTTACCGTCACGGTATTTGGATCTCCGGTGGTGGTGTTTCAAGCTCCAAGGGTGGTTCTTCTGTTACATATGTCTTCGATCTGCATCATCAGGGTTCACGGACAAAGAAAAAGAATTTTGTTGCTGAGTTCTTCACCGAAAAAACTAATGATGCTCCGGATCCAGCGATTCAAGCTCCGATCGTACTTTTATTGTTCCCTTTGGCTTAGATCTGGAGCAAAGGACCTTCGGCGCCAACAAATCGAGCAAGCATGTACTTCGGTAAGATTTTGCATGTACCTTTCCCGACAACGTCTTAAACTTATTTGATGAGTCTAACTCGTTACTGTCTAATCTATTTGAGAGAAAGACAATACTTTAGGGAAAGAAGAACGAGATCTTTGGTCTCTTTTTGTCTCTCATCAAGCGGCTTCGAATGCAAGTTCTTTCTTCTGTTTTGTGTTCTGTTCTGTAAGGTATGGCTTGAATACAGTTTATAGGCATTGTCATTGATATTGTAAATGATCTCAAACAGTCCATCAATTCATGGCATCAATTTGGAATTCCTCTCGTTTGGGAACCTTCTTTCCTTAGGTGAATCCAAACTTTGTCACCAACATCAAATACTATCACACGCCTTCCTTTGTTTGCTTGCTTCTCATAGTACTTAGTTTTCTCCTTAATATTGCATCTAGCCTTTTCATGAATCTGCTGAACCAGCTCGGCCTTCTTCTCACCGTCCAAACTAACTCTTCAACACTCAGGTAAAGGCATTAGATCCAAAGGAGAGGTGGGATTGAACCCATAAACAATTTCAAAACGAGAATACTTAGAAGCAGAATGCATGGCATGATTATATGCAAATTCAAAATGAGGTAAGTGATCTTCCCAAGTTTTCAAGTTTTTTTTAATAAATGCACGCTAGAGTGTTCCTAGACTTCTAGTGACTACCTCAGTTTTCCCATCCGTTTTTGGATGACATGTAGTAAAGAACAACAACTTAGTGCCTAGCTTAGAAGAAAGAGTCTTCCAGAAATGACTAAGAAAATTAGTATCTCTATCTGAAACTATAGTTCTAGGCATGCCATGTAAACGAACAACCTCTTTAAAGAACAAGTTAGCAAAATGTAATGCATCATCAGTTTTATGACCTGCTATGAAGTGTGCCATTTTAGAGAACCTATCAACAACAACAAATATAGAGTCCTTGCCGGTTCTAGTTCTAGGCAATCCTACAATGAAGTCCATGGAAATGCCATTCCAAAGACGATAAGGAATGGGTAAGGGAGTACACAAACCGTGAGACTGGATTTTAGACTTAGCTGGTTTGCAAGTTGAACACCTTCCACAGGTTCTCTCGCCATCTCTTTCATGTGTGGCCAATAGAAGTGGTCCTACAAAACCTTAAGAGTCTTGGCAATCCCAAAATGTCCCATTATACTACCTCCATGGGATTCCCTAACAAACAAGTCTCTTAATGAGCAATTAGGCACACACAAACGATTATCATAAAACACGAATCCATACTTCCTGAAGTAATGACCTTTCAGCAAACTTCTCACAAGACACGTAAGCTTCTTTAAAATCAAGATCGGTTTCATACATGTCTTTAATTTTTTCAAAACCTAGCAACTTAGCATCAAGAGTGGTTAAAAGGAAATACCTTTGAGATAGTGCGTCAGCAACTATGTTTTCTTTACGTTGTTTGTATTTGATCACATATGGGAAAGTTTCAATGAATTCAACCCATGTTGTGTGTCTCTTGCTAAGCTTGCTTTTCCGCTTTAGGTACTTGAGAAAATCATGATTCGTGTGTATGACAAACTCCTTGGCCAGAGATAATGTTGCCATGTTTGTAGAGCTCTCATCAAGGCATACAATTCTTTGTCATAGATCACATAGTTGAGAGTGGCTCCTCAAAGTTTCTCACTGAAGTAAGGTATGGGTCTCTTCTCCTGCATCAGAACAACACCATTACCAATCCCTGAAGCATCACATTCAATCTCAAATGTTTTAGCAAAGTCATGAAGTATTAAAAGAGGAGATTGGGTAAGCTTCTCTTTAAGAGTTTGGAATGCAGTTTCTTGAGCTTCTCCCCACTTTAATCCCACATCTTTCTTGATCACTTCAGTCAGTGTAGCTCCTAGAGTACCGAAGTCCTTTACAAAGCGCCTATAGAAGCCAGTTATTCCATGAAAACTTCTCACATCCCCCATAGTAGTTGGACTGGACCATTCTTGAATAGCTTTTATCTTCTCTTGATCAACCTTGACACCATCTGCACTAACAACAAAGCCTAGAAAACCAAGTTATCTGTACAATATGTACACTTCTTAAGATTAACATAAAGCTTTTCTTTCTTTAGTACATTAAGAAAGGCCCTAAGATGATCTATATGCTCTTCTAGATACTTGCTATAGACAAGGATATCATCAAAATACACAACTACAAAGATGCCAATGAAAGACCTAAGGACATGATTCATTAACCTCATGAATGTACTAGGTCCATTTGTCAATCCGAATGGCATAACTAACCTGATACGACCTTTGATAGGCTGTCTCTCCCACGAATCACTTGAAGGAGGGTGGAATGGATCCTAAAGCTTTGAGACTCTAGGATGGACGTGATGAACTTCACATATAGTCCGCGGAAAACTTAGATGTTGTTTTGCTACAGCTATCTATGAGTGCAACCTCGCTTTGTTGATGCATGATGGTCAATCACATAAACAAAAGAGCAATCTTCCTGGTGACGAATGGATGGTCAAAGATGAACAAGCTTGACCACGTCAATGGACAAGGTAGGCGCCTCCAAAGAGACGAAAATATAGCCAAAGCTTTGGGGAGTTTTATTAAAAGAGTGCGTAGTTACATTATGTGCAGAGCTTTGGCTTATAAAGACACAACTGAAAACCCTAACTAGAAAACCCCATTCCTAATCTAAAAAGGAAAACCCTAACTAGAATAAGATGAAGATATCAAGCTGTACGAAATGTATCACAGCTGGGTGATGCAAACAAGAAGCTCAACTAGCTGGACAGAGCTCACTTGGAGCTCAAGTAGAGTGTGTCAGCTCCCTGAGCTGGATGGACTAGCTCACACAGCTGAGCCATCTGGGGATCAGCTCAACTCAGCTAGACGGAGTGTTGGAAGCTCGGACCATTGGGTCGGGTCCGGGCAGTTACCAGGCCGGTTGGTTGGTCAATGATGGCTATGAACCGGTGGACACTTGGGATTGGACCAGGGGCTTGGGAAACCAGCCTGGGCTTGTGTGTGACGTTTCTAGGGGAATTTAGGCATCTCAGGGACGTCTGGTAACTGCCCTACGCGAATGGGTGTGATCTGGACCATTGATTAAATCAATGGCCAGAATTGATACCGAAGGGAGGCAATGATTAAGAAGTAACCACCCCTTCTTCTATATAAGGAAGACAAGTCCGTGCCTTTTCATTCACACCAGGGCTTCTTACAACAACCTGAAATACAAAGAAAAATAGAGAGATGGTCGGATTCAATCATCCAAGACAGAGATGCATTCGAAGGCAACAAAGAGGCAGTTTTGGAGGGCAATGAAGAAATGAGTTGAAGTCGACCCTCTGATGAGTTTTGATTAATGTTTGGCACGCCCTAGGCTTCCTATACATCCATACAATACACGAAAATATCCAGGAGAGGATATGGAGGGCCGGGAAGCACTTCCAATGGTTGAGACAGTCTTGAAGGCAGATGTGTGTAGAACGGCAGTTTCATGGGTACTGAAGGGGGAAGTGATGCACGACCCTTGGGTGGAGTTTAATCATGGATTAACACATTCCAGGCTTCCTATGTGTTGTGGGAACACACGCAAATATCCAAGAGAAGGTAGAAGGCCGGACTTCACTCTCAAGGGTATGAACAACCTTGAAGGCAATGCAGTTTAGAAAACAGTTTCATGGGAGTTCCATGGAAGGGAAGTTAGGAACGACCTTTGATGGAGTTTGATCATTGAAGATCATTTCATAGGCTTCCTATACAATCATATAATACACGCAACTGGCCAGGGAAGAAGAGAGATGACCAGAGTTCACTCTCAATGGCCAAGGCAGCGTTATAGGTGTATATGGTGGAGATTAAGCAACAACAAGGTATGGATCGATTTGGGAAAGGTAAGGCCGACTGGAGTGGATCCCAGAGGCAAGGAGAAGGGAGTGGAAAAGGGGCTTTAAGACTCCAGGACACACGTTCAAGGTAAAGAGTATGGCCATAGAACAATAGGCCAAGATCATGGATCAGTTTGATAATGATTTTGGGGCGATTTTGTAATGGTTATATACTATCTCTTCCTTGTCTGTTTAAATTACTTTACATTCACTTTATACTCCATATTGAAATGAGAAACAGAGTGGTTTAGTCTCGGAATTGGCTTGGTAAAGGGTCAAGGTAATGTTCTAAGTAACACCAAATATGAACATGGTTCATGGGGACTGCCCATGAACGGTTCTCATATGATCCGAATGGATTTGGTAGATTTCAATTATAAGAATCTCTTAGATGGCATGTGTGCTCTTGTTCAAAAAGAACAAATATCACATACTCTCTTTACAAGGGAAAGGAAGCCAGTTCTTAAGAATATGCAAGAAGAATGGAAGGATGGTGCTGCTACCAGGGAACATGAAGACTAAGAAAGACATCTTAAGACCAAGCTTGTTTACTCTCAAGTCTGGTGGAATTAAACTCAAGAAGAATAACTCTCCATGTCCTGAAGTGGCGCTTGAAGGTGCATCTATGTACTCAGCACTTACCAGTGATTCCAATGGAAAAACTTGGAACAAGGTAGTGATCAATGATGGTCCTATTAGAATGAGTGAGATTGAGCCACTGATCAAGGCAGGCAAGGCCATCATCTCCGCAAAGCAGTCTAGTACACATTCCCTTATCTTTAAGCCAATCATAATAGATTCAAGAGCTAGTCATCATATGATTAGTGATAGGAATATTATTAGTGATGTTAGGCCTGCATTAGGAAATGTAACAATAGATAATGGAGATAAGGTAAAGATTGAAGGAATAAGGAACCTTAAGTTGTTTGATAGAGAGTCAACTGCCTTCTATATGCCTAGTTTTGCTTCTAACCTCCTTTATGTGAAAAGGGAAACAATTTACCTGGATTGTCAGGTGGTTTGTAGGCCTAATGATGTTGAGTTTGAGGACCTTATGACAGGGAAAGTGATTGGTGAAGGAAAAAGTCAGGGCGATTTATACCATCTCCAAAAGACTAAGCTTTCTAAACCATCTACTCCTTTTCATTTATGCATGATCAGTAACTCATCCACCAGACCATAATAAGCATTGTTTTTTAGGGATATTGTGATGCTGATTGGGCTGGAGGTAGATTGGACAGGAGGTCAACAACAGGCTATTGTACCTTTATTGGAGGCAAATTGGTAACTTTGAAATGCAAGAAGCTGAAGGTGGTATCTTGCTCAAGTTCGGAAGCAGAATATAGAGCAATGAGGAAGCTCACTAGTGAGCTAATTTGGATCAGGAACATGCTCAAGGACTTGGGTACGAAGACATCATCGCCAATCACAATGCATTGTGATAATCAAGCTGCAATACACATAGCATCCAATAATGTGTTTCATGAAAGAACTAAACACATTGAGGTTGATTGTCATAAGGTTAGGCAAGCTGTGGAATAAAGGATCATCCTGCCATGCTATACAAGAAGTGAACACCAGCTATCTGATATCTTCACTATGGCTTGGACTCATAGACCTGACATGTTACTGATCTCTCCTCCATGAAGTGTTCTACTCTTTTTCCTTAGCTTGGGTTTCCTCCCAAGTGGTTTTACCTAGCTAAGGTTTTAATGAGAGAATACTTCATTGCTTCCAAGCTTGACCAGTCCATATGGTCAAGCTTGAGGGGGAGTGTTGACATGAAGAAGAAATAATCTAGAAATAAAGAAGACAAGGAGAAGAATGGATTCAGATGGTTGAAGGAGTTCTTGGTCTAAAGAGACTTGGGACACAAGTCTGTCCGTACAGTCTTGCTTCTTAAGGAGAAGCAAGTTTAAAATCGCCTAGCCTGAATTTGAATGGTAGGAGACCGTTGGCAAGTGTGGACAAGAAGAAGGATGTCAGCCAGTTTAAAATACAAGAAAGGTCACATGTTGACTTAAGGAGTGAAGCCAGTCCAAACCAGTCACTTTCTCTGTCCAGACCTTGTGAAGACCACCATTGTTTATTCTTATTCTTCTTGTCTTGTTTTTTCTTTAAATATAAATTGTATGGATCCCAAATTAAGCAAGGAAAATCATTCCTATCTATTCTTCTGTCTCACACGAAATCACTCTCTCTTGTTCTTTAGTTCATCATGTTCTTCACTTAAAACCTATATGAATCTTTAAAACTCACATAGACAAAACCAACTAAATCATAAGCTTGTAATAAGGGTTAAGGAATTTTCTTACAGCCAAGGAATCTCAGCTGATTCCTTAAACCTCCATTGACATAGCTCAATGTTTCTTGTTGGGTTTAACCCAACTCTTCTCTGGTCATTACTGCTTAACCTGCAGCTTCATGACATGGCTATTGAGGAATGTTGGAATGAAAAAATAAATTAAGAAGAAGCAAGATGGTTGAAGATAAAATCTGATTTGGCCATACTTGGCTTGCAAGGAAATGTGAAGGCTGTCATACACCACTTGACCTAAGTTGACTTGTAAAGCAAGGAAAGAATTTGGAGCTTACCTTGTGCAAGTCCCCAAGCTCCAGAAACCAAGTTTACTTAGTTTGAATTCAAATGATAGGATCTCTTTTGAATTAAGCAAGAAATATCACATGTGGTACATAAGGACAAAAGCAGACATGCCACTATCACACCAAGAAGACTGTGCCTCTCCCTCCTGTCGCTTTCTCCACCTCTGGACGTGTCCTCCTTGTCTTCTTCTCTGTGTTTCCCAGCAGTATTATTTGTTTAAGAAACCCTTTTTAATATATGTTTATTGTAGCTGATGTTCTATTTAAAGACAGCTTGTACACCATTCAGTACTAAGAAGAGTGAAGAGCTCTTTCTTCATATACTTTGTCACTAAACTCCCTCATTCTCTCAGTCTCTCTATTCTCTCTGGTTACTCACGAGCTCAGTCTCTCCAATACTCTCCATACTCTCAAAACTCTCATTCTCAATTACTTATACCTTCAGCAATCTTTCTTACTCTCTTTGATACTCATACAAACTCCCATTTTCTCTGGTCCATTCTAAAAAAGACACTTAATCTTTCCAAAGAAGTGATAAGAAGGCAGCCAAGTGTTTGCGAAATCCACCTACAAGTGTTAGCTTCAAGTAGACAATGCAAGGCTGTTTGGTAAAAGAATGGTGTAAGGGATTCAAGTGAAAAAGAACACTCCTCACCAAACAACATAGATGTACAAGTTGAGCTCATGAGAAAGGAAAGGTCATGGCCTTAGCCCTTTAACATGTCAAGTAGTCATAAGAAAGGGGGCGATAAGATCCAGCCATGAGAAGAAGTTCAAGTTGTCTGAAACCGGTTTGATTGTGAAGCAAGGAATGGGGTAGCGACTGTCTTGTCTCTGAAGAAAGGCCATGATCCAGAGTTTATGAGTCCCTAAGCATGAGCATAAAGCACTTAAACTCACTCGAAAATCCCTAGGCTGAGGGTAGTTCCACTCTTTTTCCCTAAGTGATGGTTTTATCCCATGAGGTTTTCCACACTTTGGTTTTAAATGAGTCAAGTACTCTCTGTTCCAAGCTTGCCCAAGGATCTCCTATGGTCAAGCTTGAGGGGGAGTGTTGGAATGAAGAAATAAATTAAGAAAAAGCAAGATGGTTGAAGATAAAATCTGGATTGGCCATACTTGGCTTGCAAGGAAATGTGAAGGCTGTCCTACACCAGTTTACCTAAATTGACTTGTAAGGCAAGGACAGGATTTGGAGCTTACCTTGTGCACGTCCCAAGCTCCAGAAACCAAGTTTACTCATTTTGAATTCAAATGAAAGGATCTGATTCGAATTAAGCTAGAAATATCACATGTGGTACATAAGGAGAAGAGCATACATGTCACTATCACACCAAGAAGACTGTGCCTCTCCCTCCTGTCACTTTCTCCACCTCTGGACGTGTCCTCCTTGTCTTCTTATCTGTGTTTCCCAGCAGTATTATTTGTTTAAGAAACCCTGGTTAAGTATTTTTCTATTGTAGCTGTTCTTCTATTTAAAGACAGCTTGTAAACCATTCAGTACTAAGAAGAATGAAGAGCTCTTTCTTCATATACTTTGCACTAAGTCAGTCTCTCTACTCTGGTTAATCACGAACTCAGTCTCTACAATACTCTCTCACTCAGTCAGTCTCTCTACTCTGGTTAATCACGAACTCAGTCTCTACAATACTCTCTCATTTTCAATTACTGATAGCTTCAGTAATCTTGCTTACTCTCTCTGATACTCATTCAAACTCCCATTCTCTGGGGTCCATTCTAAACAAGACACTTAATCTTACTTATCCTCTTCATATTTTCTCAATTCTCACAAGGAACACCTCCATCCTCTCTGGACTTGATGCTTAACCCTCACATGAACCACCAATGCAACCTCTTGACTCTGAACTGGTCGGTCTTCTTCTTTGACTTGCAATAGTGAGAATGAAACATGTCACTGAGCTTGATAGTACTTCTGGTAGCTCACTTGAGTTCATTTCTCAAGTTTGGCTGAGGTTTGGGTCCAAACTTGGAATGCTCTCAAGAGAGTTCTAAAACTGTGTTCATCATTTCCTTAACTCCATCGCCTTTGGTCAATAGTCTTCTCCGGACTTAAGTGATGACCACACCTACTTGTGCGTCTCTTGAACTAGCAGCACACCACTTCCACAGAAGTGTCTTAGCGTCACCATCCCTACACACAAGCAATCTCTCCATTGCTTCTCAATGGGCAATGTCTTTACTTACTTGGTTTGGTAAGACACTGAACATTTTATGTCCCTGTACAACACTCAAACTCCAGAGCAGATTAGGCCACAAATGCATTGGTATCAAACCTTGACTAACCATCAAGTTTGATCACCAATGTCTTAAGCTTTGCAACAGAATGAACAAGAGATAATCAAGTTCTAATCTTGCCGAGAAAACTCTCTAAGCACAGCAAGATCATATCAGATTCAAGATAAGCTACTTAGGTAATTTTAAAACGACTCCTTAATCTGCATCTGACTTGAATCTAGTTGCATCAACTTAAGGCAGCAACAATCCAGTGAATGATGATAGAAAATACCTTAACAAGTTCTAATCAGATCTGAATGCAATCATACACTATCTAGCACCCTAATACACATTAAAGTAGTGAACAAGGAATGGCCTTTAACATCAAAACACCACACAAAACATTAGAGCATCCTGGGACAGCAGCTAGCAAGCTTTATATGACCCTCAAGCAAGAACACACACCACAACACTACTGAGAATCTTCAATGATCTGTGAAGAGAAGATCCTTGGTGGATATTCAAGAAGAAGAAGCAACCAAGGCTGAGTATGAAGATGGAGTGGCATCTGGTAATCCGAGCACTTAAACCCAACAGAAGGTTGGGTGAAAGGGGGAGAGACCAAGATAATTGTGAGATGAGCTAGTTGAGCTCAAGAAGACTTTGTAATGTGCAAGGAATGTCAGATGAGACTTGCATCACAGTGAGGTTAAGATCCAGGGTCTTTGTGTCCATCACAATGATCCAAGACACAAAGACCAACTGGCCAATCCCTAGGCCTTAAGGACTTTACTCTTTTTCCCTCATCAAGGTTTTATCTCAAAAAGGGTTTTCCTTGGTGAGGTTTTTAATGAGAAAGCTCTTCGAGGTTCCAAGCTTGACTTAGGATCACTAGAGTCAAGCTGGAGTGGGAGTGTTAACTTGAAGAGATGACAATGAATAAGTGAGAGATGAGATGGAGTGAAAGAGGATAAAGTGGAGTGAAGAGATCTTGTGCAAGGAGTGTTGAAAAGGTTGTGGGAATATGATAAGAGTACAAGAGGCTGTGAAGCATGAGGAGAAGCCTAAGGAAGACACTGGGAAGCTTTAGGGAAGAGATGGGATCAAATGGTCGATGTTTGTGTGAGGCGTACGGATGGCCATATGGCCGTACGGACCATACAGACCAACCTCGACCCATAAACATCAATACTTGACCATTTGAACTTAAAGATGGTTTTGAGTCTTGGGAAATTTAGGTCACAAAGTGTATGTACCAGGCCAATGATATCTGGCCTTACAACCCTAAATTCTAAGACTTGTCACCCAAGTCTAAAAGACCTTGCATGTAAAGAATGGAGAAGATCCTTTGGTATATTCCTCGACCAAGATAAGGAAGGGAAGGCAAGGAAACTTCCTGGAAGGAGCCAAGGCTTAGTGACCGTTTATGGATAATGTTATCCACTTAACAAAGGAAGAAAGGAAGACCTTTGAGTATTGCCTTATGCACTCGCCAAAAGCAAAGGAAGAGCAGCTTGGACAGCCTGTCCAAAACGTGTGGAGCTACTGGTCCACATGATTCAAACCAAGGATCCTCCTTCCCTTGACTCCACATTCTTGGGTATTCTTTAGGTTTTGACCAGAAACTTTCCTACTTGTCTATATATACTCATCTATCTCGTTTGTAATGGTTTAAGGGAGTAAGAGGGAAAACCCTTATGCACTTCAGAAATGAAAAGCTTGTAGTTCTTGAATCGAAATCCCTCTAAGTCTTCCTCTTTCTTAGTCTTCTAATCTATCCAAGTCTCCTTTAGTGTCTGTTTCTGATTCAAGTAAACACAAGTAAACCAGATCCCTTTCTCATCTTCATTTCGAGTTCATTACTTCCTTAGAGGCTTGTTTATCACACACAAACCAAACCACTCTGAAAATCCAACAAACACACAGCCATATCAAAATGTCTCAAGATTTATACAAGGGAAAGAATTAATCTTACAGTCAAGGAACCTGGGCTGGTTCCTTACACTTCCATGGTTAACCGATTCATGAATGGACATATTTGGGTTGTTGGTTTGGGAACCAACATCTCCTTCTTTGTGTGACCTTCCCCATTGACCACATCATGCCAAAGACACCTACTTTATCCATGTTTGAGTGGCCACACCAAGATCCAAGTTGAAAGTTTCCTCCATGAAAGGTTTCTCCTTGGACATTAGAGAATATTGAGATGAGGTGCCAAATACTGAGATGAAGAACCCGAGAGTTGAAGATAAGTAAAAAGAAACAATCTGGTCGAATCTTTTATATTCTGTCCGTACAACTCACCAGAGTTAACCTAGCTTGGATTGCAAGTCAAGCAAGGTAGCTTGTGTACCAAACACTTGTCTCAGAGGCAAAAGAGACGTTGGGGCTTTTGGTTGATCACCAGGAAGAGTTTGAATGGATTTAAATAAGAAGATCACATGTTCTGCTAAGGCATGAAGCTGTTCAGGACATGTCACTATCTCTTGGCCAGATTGTTGTCTTCTTATGTATTTTACTCTTTGTTTATTCTTTCATATGTTAGGCATGTGCATATACCTTGTAAGCACTCTGAATGAACTAAAGGCAAGGAGAAATTCTCCCTTCTCTCTATTCTCTCCATTTTCGTCCATAATCTCCCTCTCTCTCTTATTCAGTCCATAAACTCTCTTCTTCATCTCTCTCTTGTTCTTGAAGAAAGTCTCAGCCAGAATCAACTATTATATTCTATTTTCATCATATTTTCACTATTCTAACATGGAAACAGAGCTTTAAGCTCCTTTCATTCGGCAAATATCTGTTTTTCTTTGTTCAAAATTTCGGTGTTCTTCATCTTTACCACTGGTCCATAGCTTTACCCACTGGGTAAAAGAATTATGACCATGGAAATGGAGAAAAAGAGTCTTATTCCAGTCACCCTTGAGAGTCCTAACTATCTGTTATGGTCAAGACTGGCCAGAGTTACCTTGGGAAGTCATGGACTTTGGGACAGCCATATCATGAAGGCTTAAGCTTCAAAGAGGATGGCTCAAGAGGATGGTCAGGTGAGTTGCCTGTAGGATGAAGATAAGTGGTTTCAAGAGGACAATCGAGCACTTGGAATCATCCATAGCTCTCTTTCAGATCGATCTTGGAAACTTATTCTCATTCTGAAATTGCCAAGGATTTGTGGGAGAGCCTTCATACTGTGTATGGAAATATGTCCAACCTGAGCAGAGTGTTTGAAGTCAAGAGGATTATCTATCATCTGAGCCAGGAGGAAGTGGAGTTTAATCAGTAAGTTTATGGGCGGAGTTGTATACTCTCATGCCTTTCTCTGTTGATCTTGAGATAATAAAGGAGAGATATAAACAAGACAAAGTGTTCAGTCTTCTCCTGAACCTAAAGCCATCCTTCAACAAGCTGATAAGTCATATCCAAAGAGATAACAAGCTCCCAAACTTAGAAGAAGTATGTTCTCTGGTCCAAAGAGAATAATGAGCAAACTAACTCTTCAAGGAAGACCAGAAACCAGCTAATCACATGAGAAATAGGCGTCAGAAGCAAAAGAGGATGTGTAAGGTCTATGGACGTCATAGAAACAAGAAGCAATCATTTCCTAGGAGAAACAAGCTCAGCAAGTTTAAATATCGGCTGAGAGTGCAGCCGGATACACTGAATCTCAAGGAGGTTGAGCTAGATGTTCTGAAGGGCCAATCTATTTATTATGCCCGTCTGAGTGAAGCCAATGGAAAAGCATAACGTGGCCAAGAAAGGATCACTGATGGTATCAGCATGAGTGAGATTGAGCCACTAATCAAAGATGCCAAAGCCATCATCTCCTCCAAGAAGTCTAGTGATCACTTTCCTATCTCTAAACCAATTATAATAGACTTAGGGGCTAGTCACCATATGATTAGTGATAGGAGTCTAATTAGCATTGTTAGATCTGCTCTTGGGAATGTTAATAGCAAATGGATATAAGGTGAAAATAGAAGGAATTGGGAATCTTAGGCTTTTTGATAGAGAGTCTGCTCCGTTCTACATGCCTGGTTTTGCATCCAACTTACCCTCTGTGAAGAAAGCCACAGTGGACTTGAATTGTCAGGTGGTGTTTAGGCCAAATGATGTTGAGTTCCAGGATCTTGAGACAGGCAGAGTGATTGGAGAAGGAAACAGCCAGGATGGTCTATACCATCTCCAACAAATTAAGCCTTCTAATCTCTCTGCTCCTTTATGCATAAATAGCTCATTTGTGTGTGATAGAAATACTTGGCATGCTAGACTAGGTCATCCACACTCACGTGCATTAGGGCTGATAATGCCTGATTTGAGGCCCTTTGATCATTTGGAATGTGAAGCTTGCATATCAAGAAAACATTGCAAGTCTATCTTTCCCACATCAGTAACAGTCTATGAGAAGTGCTCTGACCTAGTTCACTCTGATGTTTGGTGTTCTTCATGTGTGTCTAGAGATAAACATAAGTACTTTGTGACTTTCACTGATGAAAAGTCCAAGTACACTTGGCTGACATTGCTGCCATCAAAGGAAATAGTGCTAGATGCTTTCATAAACTTTCAGTCGTATGTTACTAATCATTTTAAGGCGAATGTGAAGGTACTGAGATCATACAATGGAGGTTAATATACAAGTCATGTCTTCAAAAATCACTTGGCCAAGCATGGAATAGTTCATCAAACAAGCTGCCCATACACACCTCAACAAAATGGAGTGGCTGAAATAAAGAATAAGCATCTCATGGAAGTGGCTAGATCAATGATGTTCCATGTAAATGTCCCTAAAAGGTTTTGGAGTGATGCTGTGGTGACAGCATGCTATATGATTAATAGAATTCCTACCAAGGTGCTGAAGGATATATCTCCTTATGAAGTGATGAACCAAACCAGACCATCCATTCATCATATTAGAGTGTTTGAATGTGTCTGCTTTGTGTTGATACCAGGAGAGCAAAGGAATAAGCTAGAAGCAAAGAGCATGAAGTGTATGTTCATTGGCTACTCTTCTACACAGAAAGGATACAAGTGTTACAACCCTGAAACAAGAAGAGTGGTTTTGTCCAGATATGTGAAGTTCATGGAAGGAAAAGGGTTTTATGATCAGAAGAATTGGGATGAGCTCAAGGACTTGTCCAAAGACTCAAACCGTACCGATAACCTGAGAAACATCATGGAAAGTCTTGGCATCAGTTTTCAAAAAGAGAAGGATGATAGTGGCTCCTCTCCTAAAGCAACAGAAGAAGGTGTAGCAGTCACTCATCCTTATCCTGAAGGGGACAATGAACAAGAACCAGAACAGCAACAAGGTTCATATGTTCATGATCAGGAGAGTGTACAAGATCTGGAAACTAAAGTTTATGAGGAATAAGAGCAGCAAGAGGAACAAGCTCTGGTTAAACCTTTGAGAAGGAGTACAAGGATAAGGAAAGATCCCTCCAACAGGGTGGACACAAGGGTCTACTTCAATAGTCAAACAGTAGCTCATCCCACTTCAGCAGTATGCTCCTTTGGGCAATTCCCATCTGTGCATCAAGCTTTCATTTTTGGTTTAGATGAAGCGTATGTACCAAGATCATATGAAGAAGCAATGGAGATTGAGGTGTGGAGAAACTCAGTTCGAGATGAGATAAAGACCATGCTTAATAATGTTACTTGATATGAAAGTGAACTCCCAAAGGGCAAGAAAGCTGTCTCAAGCAAGTGGGTATTCACTATCAAGTTTCTGCCAAATGGCAAGGTGGAGAGGTGCAAAACAAGACTAGTTGCAAGAGGCTTCACTCAGACATATGGAGATGATTATGTTGATACATTTGCACCAGTATCCAAGCTGCATACAATCCAGATCATCTTATCACTTGCCATAAATTTAGAATGGGAATTGTGGCAAATGGATGTCAATAATGCTTTTCTACAAGGACAGTTAGAAGATGAGGTCTACATGCATTCTCCTCCTGGTCTAGAGCACTTGGTCAAACCTGTAAATGTTCTAAGGGTCAAGAAGGTAATCTATGGACTGAAGCAATCTCCAAGAGCTTGGTACCACAACCTGAGCACTACAGTAAATGGAAGAGGATGCAGGAAATCAGAGGCTGATCACACTTTATTTACTCTTTCTGGTCCACGAGGCATTGTTGTCATCTTGGTGTATGTGGATGACATTATTATCACTGGCAGTGACAAAGAAGGCAACCAAGCCACCAAAGTCTTCCTAAAGTATGTGTTTGACATCAAGGATCTTGGAGAGCTTAAGTATTTTTTGGTTATTGAAGTATGTCGATCTAAGGAATGACTCTTCTTGTCTCAAAGGAAGTATGCACTGGATCTGGTGAGTGAGGCAGGATACCTTGGAGGAAGAAAAGCTAAAACTCCCCTTGAAGATAGCTACAAGGTGCTGATGTGAAGAGGTATAGAAGGATGGTTGGGAACCTCATTTACCTAACCCTTGCAAGACCAGACATCTGCTTTGTTGTGAACCAAATCAGCCAACACATGCAGACGTCTAAAGTTCACCATTCGAACATGGTTGAAAGGATTATGAGGTATCTTAGAGAAGCTCTTCGACAAGGTGTATGGATGGCTTGCAATGGAAGCACAAAAATTGTGGGTTATTGTGATGCTGATTGGGCAGGAGAGAGAGAGAGTTGATAGGAGATCAACAACAGGCAATTGCACATTCATTGGCGGTAATCTGGTAACTTGGAAGAGCAAGAAGAAGAAAGTTGTGTCATGCTCTAGTGCTGAAGCAGAGTATACAACTATGAGGAAGCTAACCAATGAATTGATATGAATAAAAGGGTTACTGGGAGATTTGGGTATTGAGATAACAACACCAGTCAAAATGCATTGTGACAATCTAGCTGCTATTCACATTGCCAGCAACTCAATCTTCCATGAAAGGACCAAACATATTGAAGTAGACTACCACAAGGATGGGAAAGCTGTGGAGAAACAAATCATCCTACTTGTTATACAAGAAGTGAAGACTAGTTAGCTGACATCTTCACTAAGGCAGCAACCACCAAAGTCTGTGAGTTCATCCACTCTAAGTTGGGACTCATAGACCTCCCTTCTCACTGACTCTCCTAACATGAAGGCTTCTACTCTTTTTCCTTAGTGTATTTTTATCGCACAAAGTTTTGCACACTAAGGTTTTAATGAGGGAAGGTCTTCATGTTTCCAAGATTGACCAGTCCATATGGTCAAGCTTGAGGGGGGTGTATTGAGATGAAGAACAAATTATTGAAATGAAGAGCCAAAGAATTAAAGATAAGGAAGAAGAAACAATATGGTCGAATCTTTTATATTCTCTCCGTGCAGCTCACCAGAGTTAACCTAGCTTGGATTGCAAGTCAAGGAAGGTAGCTTGTGTACCAAACACTTGTCTCAGAGGCAAAAGGGACGTTGGGGCTTTTGGTTGACCACCAGGAAGAGTTTGAATGGATTTAAATAAGAAGATTACATGTTCTGCTTAAGGCTTGAAGCTGTTCAAGACTTGTCACTATCTTTTGGCCAGTTTGTTCTCTTCTTCTGTATTTTCCTCTTTGTTTATTCTTTTATGTGTTAGGCATGTGCCTATATATTGTAAGAACTCTCAATGAATTAAAGGCAAGGAGAAATTCTCCCTTATCTCTCTATTCTCTCCATTTTCGTCCATAATCTCCCTCTTTCTCTTATTCAGTCCAAAAATTATTTTCTTCATCTCTCTCTTGTTCTTGACGAAACTCTCAGCCATAATCAACTATCCTCTAATATTCTGATCATATTTCACTGTTCTAACATGGCCTTCTTTCTTCAAGACGGACATGAGAGAGGAGGATGAACTAAGAATAGCTTATTGGCACGCCATGGAGGGTTCAAATGACTGGTTGGACAGACGCTTCTTCATCAAGTTAGAAATGGAATAGGAGTGAGCTTGAGGTTGCGGATGCTATGAACCAAGTTCTGATGAAACTGGCTCTGATACCAGGTGAGATTATCAAAGTCCAGGGAGTGTGTGTGGAGAAGATCCAACCTCAATAGGTTTGGACTGGTTTTGTTTCAAAGAGAGTGAAAGAGAGAGACTTGATAAAGAAGATTACGGATGAGACTAAGAGAATATGTAGACTTATTAGAGATTCGTGAGACTTGTAGAACCAGAAATTAAGAGACTTGAGAACAGAGATTTAGAACACATAAAAGATTAGGAAGGAGGAGGGGAAACCCCATTATCTCACTTAATGTTTACAAAAGAAAATCGGCCCATATATAAAGGAAATAATAACAAGGGTTTTCTGAAAGCATTTGCACACATGTGGAGTCAAAGGGAAGGGAGCCTCATTTTGAATTGTGTGGACATGAGAGCACACACGTTTTGACATACTCGAACATGATGTAGCCGAGTTGAGTTATGGATAAGTTAAGGAAACTGTTAAAATTGTGAAACTGTGAGGAGAATAGTTGAGTTTAGGTGAGATTTGGGTGAAAAGCAATGAAGAACATAGTAAGAACAAGAGAATTAGTTTATGGACAATTTAGAGAGAAAGCGGAGAGAGAGTGACGAACTTTGAGATTAAGAGAGACAAGGGAGATTATTCTCCTTCATTCTATTACTTGCTTGCACATTACATATATAGAGAGTTCAGAGAGAGAGGAAGGGTAGTGACAGAAACAATAAACAAAGAGAAACAATATTAAAATGATTTGTCTTGTTCCAAAGAAAGGGACAGGTCCTAACAACTCTTTCTCCTTAACCGGAGCATGTGACTCTTTCCAATTTGAATTTGAATCTGTTCAAAATCTCTCCCAATGGATCCTTAGCTCCTGGACATCTTCTGGTCGAGTAACCACAGTTCCTTTGCCTCCCAAGGCAAGTTAGATTAAAGTACATTACTTGTGATCCAAGACTGTACGGGCAGACTTATTTTCCAAGTATCTTGAGCACATGATTCTCTTTTCTCTTTGGCTTCTATTGTCCATTCCTTTTCTCATCTATGGTTCTTCATCTCAATACTCACCCTCAAGCTTGACCATAGAGACTGGTTAAGCTTGGAAACATGAAGAACCTCCCTCATTAAAACCTTAATGGGTTAAACCCATTGGGAGAAAAACACATCAAGGAAAAAGAGTAGAGGTCTCCATGCAAAGAGAATTATTGAGAGATGAGGTATGTGAGCCCCAATTTCGAATAGATGAACTCACAGACTATGGTGCTTGCTGCTTTGGTGAAGATGTCTGCCAACTGATCCTCGTTTCTAGTGTAACATGGCAAGATGATTTTCTCTTCCACAGCTTGTCTGACCTTATGGCAATCTACCTCAATGTGCATAGTCCTCTCATGGAACACACTATTGGATGCTATGTGAATTGCTGCCTGGTTGTCACCGTGCATGATGATGGGAGTTGTAGTCTCTATACCCAAGTCTCTTAGAAGATTTCTAATCCAGATAAGCTCACTAGTGAGCTTCCTCAGTGCTCTATATTCTGCTTCAGCACTGAAACATGACACAATCTTCTGCTTCTTTCTCTTCCAAGTTACCAAGTTACCTCCAATGAAGGTGCAAAATCGAGTTGCTGATTTCCTATCAGTTCTGTCTCCTGCCCAATCAGCATCACAGTAGCCTAAAATCTCTCTGGTTCCATTGCAAGCCATCCAAACTCCTTGACTAGGTGCCTCCTTTATCTCATGATCCTCTCCACCATGTTCCAATGATGGACCTTAGGTGCCTGCATATGTTGGCTGACTTGGTTCACAACAAAGGAAATATCTGGCCTGGTGATCGTTAGATAAATGAGCTTTCCAACCATCCTTCTATACTGCTTCCCCTCACCATAAAACTTGTCTTCAAACTCCCCCTCTCTAAGTACTTTGTAGCTCTCTTACAAAGGTGGTTTGGCATGTCTTCCTCCAAGGTTTCCTGCCTCAGTTAAAAGATCGAGTGTGTACTTCCTTTAAGACAAGAAGAGCCCTTCTTCAGAGTGGTATACTTCAATCCCAAGGAAGTACTTGAGTTCACCTAAATCTTTAATATCAAATACAGAATTAAGGAATATCTTGGTTTCTTTGATGCCTTCTTGGTCACTGCATGTGATGATTATATCATCAACATAGACTAGAATGACCACAATGCCTCATGGTCACTGCCAGGGAGTGTGAACAAGCTATGATCAGCCTCTGATTTCCTGAAGCCTCTTTCATTCAAGGTGGTCCTTAGCTTATGGTACCATGCCCTTGGAGATTGCTTCAGTCCATAGATTGCCTTCTTGAGTTTGAGAACATTTCCAGGTTTAACCAGATTCTCAAGACCAGGAGGTGGGTGCTTGTAGACCACATCTTCTAGCTCTCCTTGTTCCCATTCTAGGTTGGTTGCAATAGATAGGATGATCCGAATTGTATAAAGTTTGGCTACTGGTGCAAATGTGTCTAAATAGTCTTCTCCATAGGTCTGAGTGAAACCTCTTGCAACTAGCCTTGACTTCTTTCTTTCTTCCTTGCCATTTGGTAAATACTTGAAAGTAAACACCCATTTGCTTGAAACTGCCTTCTTTCCCTTTGGGAGTTCACTTTCATACCAAGTATCGTTGATGATCATGGCATTTGTTTCATCATCAACATAGTCCCTCCATTCCTTACTCTTCATTGCTTCCTCATACGACCTTGGTACAGACCCTTGATCTAACTCAGTGATGAAGGCTTGATGCTCGAGTGGAAATCTTGAAAGAGAGCACACTGCTGATCTTGGATGAGCTAATACTTGACTGTTGTAGTAGACCCTTTTATTCACCCAGTTTCAAGGAGGGTTCCTTGTCCTTGTACTCCTCCTTAGTTGTTGAACCTGAACCTGAAATTCTTGCTGCTCTTCTTCCTCTTGAACTTGACAAATTTCAGTTTCTTGTTCTCTTACACCATCCTGATCATGAACCTTTGAACCATGTTGCCTTTTTGGTTCTTGTTCTTGCCCCCTTCAGGATCATGATGATTTACTTCTTCAACTTTTTGTTCAGTCTCTTGAGCAGAATTGGCTTCTCTAGTGGCCTCCTTTTCCTTTGATAGACTGATTCCAAGTTCTCGAAGATGATCCTCATGTTATTGGTTTTATCTGATGCTTGAGACAAATCTTTGAGCTCATCCCAATTCTTCTCAGCATATAACCCTTTTCATTCCATAAACTTCACATCTCTAGATACAAGTACTCTTCTTGTTTCAGGATTGTAGCACTCGTATCCTTTCTGTTTACAAGAGTAGCCTATGAATATACACTTCATACTCTTTGCTTCCAGCTTGTTCCTTTGTTCCCCTGATATCAGCACAAAGCAGGCGCATCCAAATACTCCGAGGTGGTGAATGGATGATCTGGTTTGGTTCAATACTTCATAGGGAGAGATATCCTTTAGCACCTTGGTTGGGCTCCAGTTAATAAGATAGCATGCTGTCACCACATCATCACTCCAGAATCTCTTAGGAACATTGGTATGGAACATCATTGATCTAGCAACCTCCATTAGATGCCTATTTTTCCTTTCAGTCACTCCATTTTGCTGAGGTGTATAATGGCATCTTTTTTGGTGATTTATGCCATGTTTTTCCAAATGATTCTTGAAAGCATGACTTGTATACTCTCCTCCATTGCCTGATCTCAGTACCTTCACATTAGCTTTAAAGTGGTTAGTGACATAGGATTGAAAATTCATAAAAGCATCTAACACACCATCTTTAGGAGGCAGCAAGGTTACCCAAGTATACTTTGATTTCTCATCTATAAAGGTAACAAAATTCTTGTGGTTGTCTCTAGACATGCATGGAGAGGTCCAAACATCAGAGTGAACTAAATCAAAACAACTTTCATATATGGTTGCTGATGTTGGAAACACAGATTTGCAATGCTTTCCTAAGATACATGCTTCACAATTCAAGTTGCTAAATGACATATCAGGCATCATAAGTTATAATGCACGAGTGTGAGGATGGTCTAATCTAGCATGCCAAGTAGTGCTATCACACACAAATGACTTACTGGTCATGCATAAATGAGAAGGCGTAGTAGGGTTAGAAGGCTTAGTCTTTAGGGGATGGTATAGACCATCATGACTATTTCCTTCACCAATCACCTTCCCTGTCTTAAGGTCCTGAAACTCAACATCATTAGGCCTTAAAACCACCTGACAATTAAGGTCAACTGTGGCCTTTTACACTGAAAGTAAGTTAGAAGCAAAACCAGTCATATAGAAGGCAGTAGATTCCCTATCAAACTAGCTCCTGAATACTAATAAGATTCCTATCACTAATCATATGATGACTAGCTCCTCAATCTATTATGATTGGCTTAGAGATAAGGGAATGTGTACCAGACTTCTTTGAGGAGATAATGGCTTTGGCTGCTGGATTTGTGGCTCTATATCACTCATTCTGATGGGACCATCATTGATCACAGACTTGTTCCAATATTTTCCTCCATTAGATTCAATCAATAGGACAGAGTAGATGGATTTTCCCTCCAAGACTTCTTGCTCAGCTTCCTTCAGCTTCTTGGCGCAAGGTTTGATTTTGAGATTACTCAGCATAGTTCTTTTATGGGCTAGGTTCTGCTTGCTTCTATTGCGTCTATATACCAGCCACGTCCTCTCCTTCTTCTTATGCATATCCTTTCTTTGATGAACCAGCTTCTTCTCTTCTTTGAAAAGATTGTGAGCTCCTTGTTCTCTTTGGACCAGAGAACACACCTCCTCTAGGTTTGCAAGCTGGTATTCTCTCATAATATGCTTTATAAGCTGGTTGTAAGATGGATTGAGATTCAGGAGAAGACTGAAAACCTTGCCGTGTTCATATCTTTCCCTTATTACCTCTGGTTCTAAGGAGAAATGTCTACACACATCCAGCTCTGCCCATAAGCTTTTGAACTTGCCAAAATATTGACTGAACTCCATTTCCTACTGGATCAGGTTGTTGATAATCCTCTTGACTTCAAACACACGGCTCAGTTTGGAGAGATCCCATAAACAGTTTGGAGACTCTCCCATATATCCTTGGCGGTTTCCAAGTGTGAGTAAGCCTCCAAAATTGATTCTGAGATAGAGTTGTGGATGATCTCAAGTGCTTGTTGGTCTTCTTTGACCCAATTTTCTTCATCCTTTAGAATAATTGCCTGACCATCCTCTTGAGTCATCCTCTTTGAAGCTTCAACCTTCATGATATGGTTGTCCCAAAGTCCATGAGTTTCCAAGGTAAATCTGGCCACTCTTGACCATAGTAAGTAGTTAGTACCCTCAAGGGTTACTAGAATCAAGTTTCTCCTTTGTATTTCCATTGTTGTATTTCTTTATCCATTGGATAATAGAATGAAGAACACACAAATTTTAAGATGAAAAACAGAGTAGATTTTTGGAATAGAATGATTGAGGAGCTTAAAGCTTTAATACCATGTTAGAATTGTGAAATTGTGAGGATAATAGTTGAGTTTAGGTGAGATTTGGGTGAAGAACAATGAAAAACAGAGTAAAAACAAGAGAATTAGTTTCTGGACAGTTTAGAGAGAGAGTGACGAATTTGGAGATTAAGAGAGAGAAGGGAGATTCTTCTCCTTGATTATATTACTTGCTTGCACATTACATATATGGAGAGTTTAGAGAGAGAGGAAGGATAGTGACTGAAACAATAAACAAAGAGAAACAATATAAAAATGATTTGTCTTGTTCTAGAGTAACAACTATTTCTCCTTAACCATATCATGTGACTCTTCCCAATTTGAATTTGAACCTGTTCAAACTCTCTCCCAACGGTTCCTTAGCTCCTAGACACCTTTTGGTCGAGTACCCACAGTTCCCTTTCCTCCCAAGGCAAGTTAGGTTAGAGTAGATTACTTGTGATCTAAGATTGTATAGACATACTTATTTTCAAAGTATCTTGAGCACATGATTCTCTTGATCTTTTTTGGCTTCAATTGTCCTTTCCTCTTCTCATATCTGGTTCTTCATCTCAATATAAACTTCCTCACACCTTCCTTCCTTGACAAAGGCATCTTTTGAGCATATTCTTTCCGATTCCTTTCGATCCAAACATCAATTTCCCTTGAACTTAAAAAAAATTATGAAAAGAAGGTTTTTCCTACTCACTACAATAAAGAGGTTCATCAGAAACTAAGAAGACCCACTCAAGGCAGCAAGAGTGTTGAAGATTACTATCAAGCGATGGAGATCCTTATGATCAACGCTGCTGTAGATGAAGTTTCTGATGCAACCATTGCTCGTTTCCAAGCTGGTCTGAATCGAGACATTCAAGACCGTTTGGATATGCAGGAGTATGGAGATATATATGAGCTTCTACACAAAGCCGTTCTTATTGAGCACCAGTTGAAGAGAAAGTCTTTTCCAAAAGGGTCTTATGGCAATAACTTTAGATCATCCAACGCCAAGGAAGATAAAATCTTTGTCAAGCTAAAGGAAGAAACAAAGGGAAATCCATGAGATGACAAGGGCAAGACACCAGCTACCAAAACCAGAGATGTGAACTGTTATAAGTGTCATGAATTTGGACTCTATGCCAATAATTGCACCAATAAGAAGGTCATGATTTTACTTGAGAACGGTGAACTGATCTCTGAGGATGAGAAGGCTGATGCTACTGATGACGAAGCCATAAACTATCCAACTAGTGGGGAACTTCTTGTTACAAGGAGATCACTAAAGGTTCAATCCAAACCGGAAGAGAATGATCAAAGGGAAAAGCTTTTCCACACCCGTTGCATTGTTCAAGATAAAATTTGCAGTTTGATTATAGATGGTGGGAGTTGTACTAATGTTGCCAGTGAATCTCTGGTAGATTAGCTTAGATTGAAGACTGGAAAACATCCTAGACCATATCCACTACAATGGCTAAATGAGGATGGTGAATTGAAGGTCACAGAACAAGTAATGGTTCCTATAACCAATGGAAGATACCAAGATGAGACTGTGTGTGATGTTCTGCCCATGGACTCCACCCACATCCTGTTAGGAAGGCCATGGCAGGTTTACAAGAAGGTCATTCATGATGGGTTACAAACCGCCATTCCTTCAACCACAGAGACAAAAAGATTGTTCATGCACCTTTGTCTCCACAAGAGGTTCATGAGGATCAGATAAAACTCAAGCTCAGGCGACAAGAAGCCAAAAGCAAAGAGAAACCAGCTGATGGAAAGGAAAACAAGGAGATACACCTCATAACCAAGAACAGTGAGGTTAAGAAAGCTATGTATCTCCAACAATCTATGCTTTTGTTTGCGTTTAAAGGTGCACTAACATCCTCTTCTGACCTTGCACCGGTTTTTCCGAGTGAACTTGGGTCCATTGCTGGAATATAGTGATGTGTTCCCAGATGAGCGTCCCAAAGGGTTACCTCCTATGCGTGGAATTTAACACAAGATAGAATTGGTCTTACCAGCCTCCCTTCCAAACCATCTTGCCTACAAAACAAATCCTGAAGAGACCAAAGAACTACAAAGGCAGGTTGATGAACTGATTGAGAAGGGCCACATCAGAGAAAGCATGAGCCCATGTGCAGTACCAGTACTCCTTGTACCAAAGAAAGATGGAAGCTGGCGCATGTGTGTATATTGCAGAGCCATCAACAATATCATTGTAAAGTACATACATCCTATTCCTAGACTTGATGATATGTTCGATGAGCTGTATGGTTCTTGTGTGTTCTCTTAGATTGATTTGAAAAGTGGTTATCACCAAATTAGGATAAAAGAAGGTGATGAGTGAAAAAATGCTTTCAAAACTAAGCATGGGTTGTTTTAGTGGTTAGTTATGCCATTTGGTCTCACCAATGCACCTAGTACATTCATGAGGCTGATGAACCACGTTTTGAGATCATTCATTGGACGTTTTGTCGTTGTTTACTTTGATAATATTCTGATTTACAGCAGAAGCATGGATGATCATATGAATCACTTAAAATATGTTCTAGAAGTGCTTAGGAGAGAGTCCTTGTTTGCAAACTATAAGAAATGTACTTTTGGGACAGATAACCTTGTGTTTCTAGGCTTTGTTGTCACAGCATATGGAATCAAAGTGGATGAGGAGAAGGTCCAAGCAATTAGAGATTGTCCAAGTCCTAAGAACGTGAGTGAGGTTAGGAGTTTCCATGTCCTTGTTTGGTTCTACAGGAGGTTTGTAAAAGACTTTACCACCATAGCCGCACCCCTTACTGAAGTTATCAAGAAGAATGTGGGATTTCATTGGGGCAAGGAACAAGAAGATGCCTCCAAACTTTGAAAGGGAAGTTAACTAATGCTTCTTTGTTAGGTCTTCCTGACTTTGTCAAGACATTTGAAATTGAATGTGATGCTTCTGGTGTAGGTATTGGAGCTGTACTTATGCAGGAAAAGATGCCAATAACATATTTCAGTGAGAAAATGAATGGAGAATGCTTAATTACCCAACTTATGACAAAGAACTTTATGCTTTGATTAGGGCACTCCAAACGTGGCAGCATTATCTCTGGCCGAAGGCGTTTGTTATACCTACCGATCATGAGTCGTTGAAGCACTTGAATGGACAGCACAAGATCAACATGAGACACGCCAGATCGGTAGAGTTTCTGGAAACTTTTCCTTATGTGATTCATTACAAGCAAGGTATGGAAAACATTGTGGCTGATACACTTTCCAGATGGTACGCCCTCTTCACTTCTATGGAGGCTAAACTGCTAATATTTGAGGAACTAAAATCTTATTATGAAAATGATCAAGATTTTAAAGTTCAATTTGAGGAAAGCAAGAAACATACCAATGGAAAGTCCAATTTATCCAGTTGATGGTTTCCTCTTTTATGAAAATCGACTTTTTCTACCTAACTGTTCCTTGAGAGAGTTATATGTCAGGGAAGCACATGGAGGAGGGTTGATGGGGCACTTTGGAGTTGCCAAAACACTCGCCACTTTAAAGGAGCACTTCTACTGGCCGACCTTGAGAAGGGATGTGGAAAAATTTGCAGCAGATGTGTGGTTTGCACACAAGCCAAAGCCAAAGCTTGACCTCAAGATTTGTATATCCCTCTTCCCATTCTTGATGCTCCATGGGTTGATATATCAATGGATTTTGTGCTAGTTTTCACTGGGACTAGAAAGGGAAGAGATTCAATCTTTGTAGTTGTTGATAGATTCTAAAAGATTGCACACTTCATTCCATGTCACAAAACGGAGGATGCTTTGATGGTTGCCGATCTTTTCTTTAGAGAAGTTGTTCGTTTGCATGGCATGCCTAGGACAATAGTGTCTGATAGGGATACTAAATTTTAAGTCAGTTTTTGGAAGATATTATTGTCTAAGGTTGGGGAAAAGTTGAAATTCTCTACTACTTGGCATCCTCAAACTGATGGACAAACTGAAGTAGTTAACAGATCTTTATTTACTCTCTTGCATGCTGTGATTTAAAAGAACATCAAAACTTGGGAAGATTTTCTCCCACATGACGAGTTTGCATACATCCATTATGCGCATAGTGCAACCAAATTCTCACCATTTCGGATTTTTTATGGTTTTAATCCATTGATTCCTTTGGATTTGTTACCTTTACCTCTTACTGAGCAGACTAATCTTGATGGTAAGGAAAAAGCCGGATTTGTTGTTTCTCTGCATGAACAGGTTAAGAAAAATATTGATAGAAAGACAAAAGGATTATGAGAAAAGTGCAAACAAGAAGAGGCGTGTGGTGTTGTTGGAACCAGGAATTTTAGTATGGATTTACCTGAGGAAAGAAAGGTTAGTCTAAGCTCTTACCAAGAATATATGGACCGTTCATAGTGTTTGAATGCATAGATAACAATGCTTACAAAATAGACCTTGAAGGTAAGTATTTTGTGAGTTCTACTTTCAACATTTCTGACTTAATCCCTTTCGTGTAGATGGCTTGGATTTGAGGTCAAACCCTTTCAAAGGAGGAGGGGATGATGTGATCATGGCTGAACCATGAGCTGATACGGAGCT
>CAJHQP010000130.1:107500-190000 GCA_905132765.1 Moricandia arvensis
TCTTGTTGTGTGGTCTTAGGGCGTTTTAAAATCAGCTAGATGTGTGTATTATATTTGCCTTAACAAATTTGGTAATAGTGTTGTGTTGTTGTATTCTGTAGAAATCTGTATGTATTAAGTTATGTAGGGACTAGGATGTTGTCCCTGTTTAAGTCATTTTCTGTCCTCTTATCTATGTTCATGAACTATGTTGAAATTATCTAGAAATTATCTTTAAAAAAAGTTGTTTAAACTGTCTGCCTAGGTTGCTAATGCATTCATGGTAGTTTGAAACTGATCAAGATATTTTTTTGTCATCTCTGTCTTGAGATTAGTATGTGTCTAGGAGTGTTCCTAGACTTGTATTATATTCATGCTCGTGTTGAAATAGATTGGGTATTTTGTCTATTTCTCATTTGGCATTCGAATTGTGCTCCTGATGCATCGATATTGTTCCTGCCTCAGGTTGTTGCTTTTATATTCATTCATAAATTGCTTAAGGTTTGTAGTCCACTGCCAGATTGCTTTGCTTTGATGATTAGTCTTTGCTTATAGCTCTTGTCCGATAGAGAGTTTTGTGCTCAAACTTGGCTTGATAGTTTATTTCTGTTCAGGCACTGCAGTGAATGCATTTTGATTATTATTTCTGTTGAAATCATTTAGTGCATTGCAGTTTGTAAATGTTATTTCTTTATCTTCCCATTGATGTCTTGTATTGAATCTAGAAATTTTCTAGGCTGCTGGTATTCATGGAGTTCAAACTGTGTTTTTTTTCATCTGAATAATCTGCCTAAATGCTATGTATCGGTGTGACTTGCATAGGCATTTAGAGAATATAATGCATGAACTTAAACTTTTAACTAGTCTGTTTATGCCTTGTTGATCACTCTATCTAGGTGCTGTTTAAGAGTGATAATTTTTTGACTAAATATTTTCTGTTGAATGACTGATCATTCCTGGTATTTAGAGAAAGTGTGTGCACGACTGTTAGGATGATTAGAAGTTGTCTAATCCCTTGTGGCATCCAAACTGAATCTGTTGCATCCTGTCGTTGGTACATCCATAAATCCGAGCCTATTTGCTATTGTATTGATGATTATTTTTACATTGCATTTAGAGATGTTAGTTGCTTGATTGTGTACTTGTTGAATTACCTTGTTTCAAGATTAGTGGATTCTGTTTTGAGCATTGGCGACTAGAATTGGTGTTGCACCAAGTTCTGGTCCTAATGAAGTGGTCTAATTCTTTCTTGAGTTTGAGTGATGTTCAGGAACACAAGTGTCAAGAGACATACATCAAACCATGAAGTGAAGTAGAAATCAGTGTCCATGTGATTAGAGCCTACACAAGATGCATATTCCCGACCTTGGAGAGACAGCTTGTGAGTAGAACCAGTTACTTTAAGCGCAGGCGTTGGAGTTGTTGTGCTCCTGGTTCAAAAGACACTCAAGAAAGGACATTTCCTAAGACATTAGGAGACTGGTGAATCAGTTGGCTTAAGCACAGATGTTGGTATTGTTGTGCTCCCGGTTTCAAAGACAGTGGAGTTGAAGACAGATGGTGAATCGGTTTGCTTAAGCGCAGGTGTTGGTACTGTTGTGCTCCCGATTTCAAAACTCATTGAAGCTCACCTTCAAGCTTGTCCCTATTACTCAGTCAAGCTTGAGGAGGAGAATCAGTGAGCTACCAGAAGATCAATGAAGCTTCATGGTCTCCTCTTCCTCATGACAACACAAAGAAACATCAGCAAGGGAAACAGCAACTTGGTTCTAGAACAGATGGCCATCAAAGACTACTTGGCAAGAAGATCAGGTGGAGAGGCAAGCTGATTTGAATTCTATGAATCAGCCCAAGGAGTGAGAGTTAGAACATTTACCTTCTGGTTGGGAAGCTATGGATCAGCTTCTAGATTGAGTTAAAACAGTTACCTTCAGTTGGGAAGCTATGAATCAGCCCATAGCATGTATGCATGTACCTGGTTGAGGAAGCTTAAGGAAGCCAGCAAATGGTGATTTACAATCTGGCCAGCTATATGCAAGGACATAAGGAGTATTAAACTAGGGACATTTTTGGCTGAGCAATCACATGATGGTGGCTGATCATGAAGTTGCAAAGTCCCCCTACAAGTTGAAAGCTTCAAGAGTGACAATGCACAGGCTGGTTGAGAAGCAAGTGGTGTGAGGGATTCAAGTTCAATACTCCTCACTAGTATTCCAGAAACTTATACAAGGTTCCTATTGAGCTCATGAGCAAAGGCAGGCTTGTCAACCCGTAAATGGAGTGTTAAATTCAGAAGAAAGGGGGAGATAGTTTCTGGTCATAAGAAGAAGCTCAAAGGCCGATTGAATCTGGTTGACTGTGAAGCAAGTGGCGCCTAAACTAAGATTGAAGCAAGGGGCGCCTGACTTGCAACTGAAGAAGGACATGATCCAGGGTTTATGAGTTCAAAAACCTGATCATAAGGCTCATAAAGCCACTGGCCAATCCCTAGGCTGAGATGCTTGCACTCTTTTTCCCTAAGTGTTGGTTTTTCCCATGAGGTTTTCCACACTTTGGTTTTTAATGAGGCAAGTACTCTCAGTTCCAAGCTTTCCCAAGGATCTCCTATAGTCAATCTTGAGGGGAAGTGTTGAAATGAAGAAGGGAATGTCCAGAAGAAGAAGCTGGTTAATGATCCAAGTATTGATCAAGAGAAATAATTGTTGAACCAAATAAGAGATGAGGCTATAAACTATGGATGAAGGTTGAAGAATACTGAGGAAATGAAGAGGAAGTAAAATGGTGATGTCTGTACAAATCCATACAAGGCCGTACAAGGTGGTCGCACAAGTCTTAGGTCGACAAAAATAAATGGGTCGACCAAAGTTAATTCGGGTACAACCAGAGAAGTTACCTTCCCATCGATAAGGATAAGATTAGTCTTTGGATGGACAGGCTGGCCAAGAGCATCTAGTCAAGATGCTAAAGGAATCACGCGTGTGAAGCTTCTGGTCCATATATTTTGAATTAGGTGCGCCCAAGACCTTGACTCCATATGCTTAGTGTTGAAACCTTATCTTGTATCCGTTAAGCATAGCCATAACCTCTTCTATATATTTGTAACTCACTCATTAATCAATCAAGCAAGTATTCGAGTCTCTTTCTTTTCTCTCTAGTGTTCTTGAAGATCCATAAATTGTTTCTTAGAAAAGACTCGACCTTTAGTCTCTAAATCTCTTCTAGTCTCTCTAAAAGTCTCTATTACTTGTATAACCTCAAATTTCTCTTTAGTTTTCATGGTATTAGAGCCAGGTTCACTTTAATCTGGGTTTTGATTTAGTCTCTTAACGAAGAACACTCAAGAACACCTTTTTCATCCGTGAAGATTCAAGATGGAGGGTACAAAGACTAAGGTGATTCCAATGACTCTCAAGGGAGGAAACTACCTCCTATGGTCTCGTGTAGTGACGACAACAGTGGGGAGTAAGGGTTTATGGAACCACATCCTCGAGGATGAAACTCCAAAACTCATTACTCATGAAGGCGACAAAGAGATTGTCGTGTGTGATGAAGTGAAGTGGATCCAAGAAGACAAAATGGTGATGTCGATCCTTCAAAGCTCTCTAGATCCGTCGATCTTAGAGGCATACATCTACTGTGAGAAGGCAAAGGACCTGTGGGATACACTCCAGAAGGTGTATGGGAACATCTCAAACCTTACCCATGTGTTTGAGATCAAGCGAGTTATCAACAGTCTAGCACAAGAAGATATGGAGTTAACCAAGCACCTTGGAAGTTTAAAGCTTTGTGGTCGGAGCTTGAGATGCTGAGGCCGAGTACAACAGATCCAGATGAGCTCAATGAAAGGCGTGAGCAAAATAAAGTCTTTGGTTTACTGCTCACCCTTAACACTACCTACAATGACTTGGTGAAACACATCTTGCGAGCTGAGAAACTACCCACCTTGGAAGAAGTCTGCGCACATATCCAGAAGGAACAAGGGTCATTGGGACCTTTTGGAGGAAAGAGGGAGTTTACCTTAGATAATCAAGCCGAGTTGCCTCAAGCCAACAAGGTGAGCAAATATGAAGATAGGAGGTTTAATGGGAACTGTGATCATTGCAAGAGACAAGGTGACAAGAAGCACCAGTGTTGGATCCTTCACCCACATCTCAAACCAACCAAGTTCTTGAAGGAAAGAGATGCAAGGGCGAATGTGAGCTATGGAGGAAGTGATCAGCTTGGGATGAATGGAGCTGGACCCTCAAACTGGGCACATGAGACTAAAGGACGTGAAGGTGGTGAGAACAAGACATTGGTGACTTACACTGCTCAACAAACCAACCGCCCAAATGAGCATGAGTTCCTCCGCCTATCAGAAGTGGATTCTCTTATCAAGATGCTCAAAGACAATGGTAACTTATTTGGTAACTTCAGGGGGTATTCATTTGGTGCATCTAAGGTTGCTAGTTTTCATGATCAAAATGATGCATACCCAATTTAGGATTGTTGTTCTATCTCATAGTGCTTGTAGCATGTCTAAACCATTGATAGTTGATTCAGGTGCATCACATCATATGATTAGTGATAGTAGTCTTATTAAAGACATAGAACCTGCGCATGGACATGTTATGATTGCTAATGGTGATAGGATTCCAATAAGGGGTATAGGCATGTTAAAACTGTTTGATAAGGAATCTAGAGCTTTATATATGTCTGAGTTTACATCAAATTTGTTATCCGTTAAGAAGTGTACCAATGATTTGCAATGCAATGTTATCTTCAGTCCTAATGATCTGAAGTTTCAGGATATTGAGAGCAGCCGTTTGATTGGGTAAGGAGTTACAAAAGGAGACCTTTTCTTACTTGAAGAACTTACTTCTCTGCCTAGTCATAGTTGTTCTTTTACTTCTGTTCCTGCTTCTACTTTAAATAAGAATGATTTGCGGCATGCTAGACTAGGACAACCTCATCTTAGAGCTTTAAAGTTAATGGTTCCAGGTGTTGTTTTTGAAAATAATGATTGTGAAGCCTGTATTTGAGGCAAGAATTGTAAGACTATGCTTCACAAGTCCACTACTATCTATCATCACTGCTTTGATTTAATACATTCAAATATTTGGACTGCGCCTTGCTTGTCTAGAGAGAACCATAAATAATTTGTCACATTCATAGATGAAAAGTATAAATACACCTGGATAACCTTGATTCCATCTAAATATAGGGTGCTTGATGCATTTAGAAATTTTTAGACTTATGTGACTAAGTATTTCAATTCTAAGCTTAAAATATTTAGATCAGATAATGGTGGAGATTACACAAGTCAAGCCTTCAAGCAGCACCTATCCCAATATGAAATTCTTCGTCAAACAAGTTTTCCCTAGACCCCTCAATAGAATGAAGTAGCCGAGAGGAAGAACATGCACCTTATGGAAGTTGCTCGCTCCATGATGTTACAAGCAAATGTACCAAAGAGATTCTGGAGTGATGCTGTTGCCACTGCATGTTACCTTATCAACCGAACCCCAACTATAGTCCTTGATGCTCAGTCACCATTTGAGGTTCTGAACAAGTATAGGCCAGCCTTAGATCATCTCCGGGTCTTTGGTTGTCTCTGCTTTGTTCACAATTCAGGGGAGCTAAGGAAGAAGTTGGAGGGAAAGAGCACAAAGGGTATGTTCATTGGGTACTCACCAACTCAGAAGGGGTACAAGTGTTATGATCCAGTAACCAGGAGGGTGCTTGTGTCAAGAATGTAAAGTTTGTTGAAGAAAGAGGATTCTGTGAGGAGAAGAACCAAGGAGAGCTCAAAAACTTGGCTTCGGACAAGGCAGCCAACTTGAGAATTATATTGGAAAGTCTTGGGATTAACTTATCCCAGGATCTTAAGAGTGGAGGGGGACTACAACAAGGTCTCCCCACTGCTACTTTGGAAGGTTAGGAACCCCACCTCGAACATGAGGGGGGGGGGAAATGAACTTGATACAAATGATCAGTATGAGGAAGGATCAGGTTCTCCGCATGATTAAGGTGTGGACAAAGGAAATGAAGATGAAGGAGTTGGAAATGTAAACCAGGAAGAAGAAGGGGAGGCCGAGGAGGAACAACCTGAAGTGGCTCAACCATTGAGAAGACGTACAAGGACAAGGAATCATCTTTCCCACTGAGTTAATACACATGTATACTACAATGCCCAAGCAGTTGGGCATCCGACACAAGATGTTTGTTCATTGGTTCATTACCCTGAAGAACATTGTGCCTGCATGATTAGCATGGATGGTAGTCAGTTACCGATATCTTATGAAGAAACCATGCAAGATAAAGAATGGAGGGAATCAGTTGGTGCGGAAGCGGATGCAATGATCAAGAATGATACTTGGTATGAAAGTAAACTGCCAAAGGGGAAGAAGGCTGTATTTAGCAGATGGATATTCACTATTAAGTATCTTGCAAATGGAAAAATTGATAGGTAGAAGACCAGACTAGTGGCAAGGGGGTTTACTCAAGCCTATGGAGAGAACTACATAGATACATTTGCTCCAGTCGCCAAGCTCCATACAATCACAATAGTGCTATCTCTGGTTGTGAACCTAGAATGGGACCTTTGGCAAATAGATGTGAAGAATGCCTTCTTGCAAGGAAAAATTGAAGATAAAGTCTACATGCATCCTCCTCCTGGTCTTGAGCATTTTGTTAAGGAGGGAAATGTGTTGAGGCTGAAGAAGGCCATATGTGGTCTCAAACAGTCACCTAGAGCATGGTACACCAAGGTGAGCACAACTCTGAATGGAAAAGGCTTCAAGAAGTGATAACTCGACCACACCCTCTTCACCTTGACAACTCCATCAGGTATTGTAGTCCTTCTTGTGTATGTTGATGATATCATCATCACATGAAGTGACAAGGTTGGAATTCTATCGACCAAGGACTTCTTAAAGTCCATTTTTGAGATTAAAGACTTGGGTGAAATGATATACTTCCTTGGAATTGAGATATGTAGGTCTAAGGAAGGTTGGTTTCTTTCCCAAAGTAAATATACACTTGATCTTTTGAAAGATGCAGGTAAGCTTGGAGGAAAGACAATGAAGACACACCTAGAAGATGTATATAAGGTTCCACGTGAGTTGGAGATTGAAGATAGCCAACCATTTGAAGATGCCAAGCTTTACAGGAAGCTTGTTGGTATGTTAATCTACTTAACCATCACACATCCTGATATATGTTTTGCTGTGAATCAGGTGAGTAAACACATGCAAGAACCAAAGGGGCACTATTGGAACATGGTTAGTCGGATCCTGATGTATCTGAATGGTTCACCAGAACAAGGAGTGTGGATGGGGTGTAACAAGAGCACTGAAGTGGTGGGATATTGTGATGCTGATTGGTCTGGAGATCGAGCAGATAGGAAGTCAACAACGGGCTATTGCACTTTCATTGGTCGGAACTTAGTCACTTGGAAGAGCAAGAAGCAGAAGGTGGTGTCATGCTCAAGTGCTGAAGCTGAGTATAGGGCAATGTTGAAGCTGACTAATGAGCTAGTTTGGATCAAGGGTATATTGAAGCACTTGGAGATAGATCAGTCCACGCCAATGACCATGCATTGTGACAACCAAGCAGCAATCCACATTGCCTCCAACTCTGTGTTCTATGAAGGGACCAAGCACATTGAAGTTGATTGCCACAAGGTAAAAAATGATAGTCCGAGGAGTGATTTTACCTTGCTACACTCAGAGTGAGGATCAGTTGGCCGATGTGTTCACTAAATCTCCAAGGCAGAAGACTCTTGAGTCCATCCATCATACGTTGGGACTCACAGATCTTACCAGGCACAACTAGTTACTTTGTCATGAGGTCTTTACTCTTTTCCTTGCTAAGGGTTTATCCTTAAGGAGGGTTTTCTATGGCAAGGTTTTTAATAAGGAAGATCTCATGACATCCAAGCTTGGCCGGTTCCCTTGGACAAGCTTGAGGGGGAGTGTTGAACCAAATAAGATATGAGGTTATAAACTATGGATGAAGGTTGAAGAATACTGAGGAAATGAAGGGGAAGTGAAATGGTGATGTCCGTACAAGGCCGTACAAGGCTTAGGTCGACCAAAGTAAATTTGGGTTGACCAAAGTTAACCCGGGGTAAAACCAGAGATGTTACCTTTCGCAGATAAGCTCTTCCTCGAATCTTCCTTTCCGTCTAGATGCACTAAACCTTAAGGATAAGGTTAGTCCGCGAATGGACAGGCTGGCCAAGAGCATCTCGTCAAGATGCTAAAGGAATCACGCGTGTGAAGCTTCTGGTCCATGTCACCTTGACTCCACATGCTTAGTGTTTAAACCTTATCTTGTATACGTTAAGCATAGCCATAACCTCTTCTATATTTTTGTAACCTCACTAATTAATCAATCAAGCAAGTATACGAGTCTCTTTCTTTTCTCTCTAATGTTCTTGAAGATCCAAAAATGGTTTCTTAGAAAAGACTCGACTTCTATCCTCTAAATCTCTTTAAGTCTCTCAAAGTCTCTATTACTCGTATAAACTCAGATTTCTCATTAGTTTTCAATAAAGAAGACAAGAAGAAGAAGTGATCCGGATTCTTCAAGTTGAGTATAATTCATACAAACTTGTGAACCAAGTCATTGTTTGAATGGAGAATAAATAAGCATGGCTGAGTGTGATTCATTGATCTGAGAAATAAAGAACACAAATAGAAGAAGAGGTACCTGAATAGAGTTTGGTCTGTACAACCTTGCTACACAAGGCAGTCCGTACAAACTTCGCTTCCAAGTTACCAAACGTAACCTAGAGTGACTTGGAAGGAAAGTAAGGTATGTTATTATTCCAGATTAATTTTCTGAAGCAGATTTGAAGTATATATGGAGCATCAGAACATTGGACTGAGCTGAGGCAAGTGAATATTTAATTAGAATAAAAGTGACATGTTGGAGATAAGAGAGTTGGATGTTTAGAGCTGTCACTTTCTACACCTTCTGGATGTGCCTCCCTTGGCAGTTTCTGTTTGTTTCCTAACGAACTAATTATTTAAGATGATGCCGTAGATATAGTATTAGTTTATTGTAAAGCCTTTGGCTATTTAAAGATTGATTGTAAGATGTTGCAAATTAAGGAGAAAGTTCTTCTCTCTTCATATACTTGGCTACTCTCTCTCTCTCTCTCTCTCTCTCTCTCTCTCTCTCTCTCCCCCTATCACTCACCAATTTATCTTCCTCTCTACTCTCTCGTTACCTATGTTACTCATAATCTGTTATTCTCTCGGATTCTCTTCATACTCCTCACTTATACTTTATCCCCTACATTCACTCTTCATCACTTACACTTTCCATCTCTCTCTGGTTCAAACATAACGAAGAGCTCATTTACAGTTTACTCTTCGTATTATCCTCTCTTCTTACATTCTGGTCTTCTTCCTATCAATCTTTCCATTTGCAAGATACTTGATAGTAAATATCCATCTGCTAGATTCAGCCTTCTTCCCTTTTGGCAGTTTACTTTCATACCAAGTATCATTCTTGATCGTTGCATCCACTTCAGCACCAACTGATTCCCTCCAATCTTTGTCTTGCATGGCTTCTTCATAGGATCTCGGTAACTGACTCACATCCAGGCTAATCATGAAGGCACAACGGTCTTCAGGGTAATGAGCCAATGCACAAACAGCTTCGGTAGGATGTTCCGTTGCTTGTGCATTGTAGTATACATGTGTATTAAACCAGTTGGAAGGGTTCCTCATCCTTGTACTCTTTCTAAACGTTTGAGCCAATTCAGGTTGTTCCTCAGGTTGATCCTCCTCGACCTCCCCTTCTTCTTCCTGGTTTCCAGTTCCAACTTCTTCATCTTCATTTCCTTGTTACACACCTTGATCATGTTGAGAAACTGATCCTTCATCATACTGATCATTAGTATCAAGTTCATTTCCCCCTCATGGTCGAGGTGGGGTTCCTGACCATCCACAGTAGCAGTGGGGAAACCTTGTTGTTGTCCTCCTCCACTCCTCAGATTTTGGGATAAGTTAATCCCATGACTTTCCAATATAATTATCAAGTTGGCTGCCTTGTCAGAAGCAAAGTCCTTGACCTCTCCTTGGTTGTTCTCCTCATAGAATCCTCTTTCCTCTACAAAATTCACATCCCTTGACACAAGCACCCTCCTTGTTACTGGATCATAACACTTGTACACCTTCTGAGTTTGTGAGTACCCAATGAACATACCATTTGTGCTCTTTGCCTCCAAATTGCTACTTAACTCCCCTGGTTTGTGAACAAATCAGAGACAACCAAGGACCCGGAAATGATCTAAGGCTGGCCTATACTTGTTCAGAACCTCAAATGGTGACTGATCATGAAGGACTTTGGTTAGGGTTCGGTTGATAAGGTAACATGCAGTAGCAACAGCATCACTCCAGAACCTATTTGGCACATTTGCTTGGAACATCATGGACCTAGAAACTTCCATAAGGTGCATGTTCTTCCTCTCGGCTACTCCATTCTGTTGAGGGGTGTAGGGACAGCTTGTTTGATGAAGAATTCCATGTTGGGATAGGTGCTGCCTGAAAGCCTGACTCATGTACTCTCCACCATTATCTTATCTAAAAATTTTAAGCTTAGCATTAAAATGGTTAGTCACATAAGTCTGAAAATTTCTAAATGCATCAAGCACCCTATCTTTAGATGGAATCAAGGTTATCCGGTGTATTTAGATTTCTCATCTATGAATGTGACAAAGAATTTGTTAAGTTGAGGTGCAATAATGAGTTAATAGAATGGAGAAGTGTTGGGTTAAAGGGAATACTGAGGGTGAGAAGAAGAGAAAGGATTGGGGAGATTTTGTGTCAACCATGTCCATACAGGTAGTACAGGCTATACAGATCATGGTCGACCCAAAACACTTGACCAAAGGTAAAAATTCATACGGGTAAAAGAAAAGTAACCCGTGAAGCTTACATCGACTTACCATGATCTATCCGTTGGAAAGGAAGAGTAGATAAGGTGCGGACAGGCTGGAAAGTGAACCAGCATCTTCCCAAAGATGCTGATGCCATTTGACTGGTTCCCCTTGGTCGACGATTTGAATACACGCTCCCCCTCTCATCTGGTCCACTAGTTTGTTCTTCATTCTCTTCAAAACCCTTGTGAACTCTCTCATATATTATAATACTCCACTAAGAAATAAAGCATACAGTTCTGGGTTTCTCTCAATACTTTGGTCAATATGAAATCCTCAAACAAGTTCATACAAATCACTCCCTGGTCTCTCTATTCTCTTCATTTCTGTCTACTCTAATCTCTCTATTCTCTTATTCTCTAAACATTTTATGGTATCAGAGCCATTTTACTGATAATCTGGGCTCATGTCTTCATTTTGATAGTTAAAGGTCAAAGCTTTTTTGATATCTAAGGGAAAGTTTGAAGATTGAATCTTTCTAGTGAAGAAATCTGAAGTCTTTCCGGGTTGTCATCTCAAAGTCTCAACCTTTTTCTGGTTTCTAATCTCGAGTGTTCTTCAGCTTCATTCAAAAACTCAAGCTTTTCCAGATCTGGGTAACTCAAGAACAAGATGGAATAAAACAAGATGTTGGTGATACCAGTGGCCTTAAAAGGGAGTGGGAACTACCTTTTATGGTCAAGGCTGGTGAAAAATGTTATTGGGAGCAAGGGTTTATGATATCTCATCACAGATGGAACTTCCAAAACTAGTTGCTGAGGAAGTAGGAGGAGTGACTGAGCTTGCTCTGGCTGATAAGAACAAATGGGTCCAAGAAGACATGACCGTGGTCACTGTACTGCATGCTTCTCTTGAGACTTCTATCCTTCAAGCATACAGCGTGATGCAGCCAAGAACATGCCTGGCCAGTCAGAAGTAGAGGAAAGCGATGCACCAGCAACAAAGGACGAGCTAGGCGATGGAGAGTTAGGCCCTACTGATCCGATCAAGGAGAGGCTGAGCTCAAAGGAAGATGACTTGGAGGAGATTCTGAATAAATGGGAGCATTTCCATCGAGAAAGTATGGCTAAGGAAGGGACTTGGCCCTTGAAAAGAAATGTGGGTCGGAATCCAATAGATGATGGACGAGAGGAGGGACATTCAGCCCAAGCAAAGATCAATGAACCAGCAATCGATCCAGCAACTGATCCACTAGTTTTCTCCATTGGGCCAACAACCAGATCAAAATATAAATCCCAAAGAGAAGCTTTGAGGGCATGATCCAGCTTGTGAAAGTCAGAGATATGCACGAATCTAGAAGGGAAGGCAGCATATTGGATCACTCTCTTATCTACAGAAGAAGTTTTCGTGTGATCTAAAAACAAAACCAATGTAATCTAGGATTCTAGGATTTTATTTAGTTGATTCAATTTGGATAAAACCAAATCTAGTTAGGATTATGATAGTTTAGGATAGGCTTGAAAGATTTCATCGACTAAGAATTTTCTCTATTTAAGAAATGTATGAAGGCAAAACACTTCATCTTTTCAATAATACGGTTTTCGCCACAATCGTTCCAGATTTCTTATTCCTTTGTTCAGTGCTGAGCAGATGATGCAGCCTTGGCCAGCCTCAATCTCAAGGAATTGGAAACATTTTATGGAATAGCTAAGCTACTGATTAATGCTTGGCTTAATGCCAGTTTCACTTATTGGAATAATCTATGAGGTTCTGGACAGAGAGAAGAGAAGAACTCCTGGTACGGCCTTGGAACAACTTGAACAAGAACGTCTCAACCATATAATAGAACCAGTAGCAAAGAAGCTGATCAAACCAGGAGTAGAGAAGCTGAACAAAATAGGAGCAGAGAAGCTGATCAAACTAGAAGCAGAGAAGTTGATAATTGTTTTAGATAGAGCCGGCTTGGCGAGCAACAAAGAAGAGATGAAGAGCAATGCACCTGAGCACAATCTGAGCTTTAGATACCTGTGTGATTGTCCTAGTATTCATGGGGAACAAGGAAAACAAGTCAGGAAGGTGCTGGATTGGGGTAGATTTGAAGTTAGGCAAAATAAGGCTTTTTCGCTCCAAAAGCGGAATTGCAACCAGAATCTTGATCCACTTTCATTCTTCCTAGTCCAACAATAAGTGCATGATCTAAAGCCGATTAGGATACACTTAAGCATCAAGTTCAAGTCGTGGTAAGGAGAAAACCAAAGAAGAACCAGCTTGTTGGTTTAATCCTCTTATTTGTAATTTAAGTTTTGAAACCCGATCTTTAATAGGATTACGATTAGACCAGTTAGTAAACCAATTTAAAATTGGATTAGGAATTACTAAACCATTCTATTTTAGGCTTAGGGATTTTATTTTCGTGCATATACTTTGTGGTTTTGGTTATTCATCATTCAAGCAATAAAATCAATGAACTTTTCTGTATTTTCTTCTCTGAGGAGTCTAGTTATTTTGTTCTATAATGAACACTTTCCTGTGTTAAGAAGGTTGATCTTCCGTTGGATTCATCCTAGACAACTATCAGGGTGAACCTGTGTCTCAGGAGCAGCAAAACACCCTTTGAGCAGCACATAGCTTTAAGGAGAAAACCATCTTCGTCACTGTTCATCCATCCACGCCCCTTTCAAGTGATCCAGGGAAAGACAGGCATTCCAGGGTCGTACCAAGTGGTATCAGAGCCTCTTAAAGGTTAGCATTTGTGTTCTAAATCTGAAATCACGTGATCTAACAGTTAACATTAGATCTAGAATGTCTTCTGTTGAGAGAAACAGAAACCTTCGGAAAAGAATTGTGCTCAAAGCAAAAAGAGAGTTTGGCAAGAAATAAGAAGAATCAAGAATCATGATGAGATTGAAAGAGATTATAACCTTTTCCTGGAAGAAAACCAGAGGCGTGCACTTGATCTCTTGTATGGCCAACAATTCCAAGATGTCATCAGGCAAGAGATACAAAAAACAATCAATGCTCTGGTGCGAGATCAGCAAAGGAGGTCTGAATTACCGTGAAAACAAGAACGTGGGAGACTAAACCCTCCTGATATAAATCCACCAGAGAAAGAACGACCTGAAGATGCAAACAAACTTGTTTTTGGATCAGTTTAGGTTGTGGTCTAAGCCACCTATGAAACAGGCTGAGAAGGATGCAGAGATTGAAGCAGAACTAACCATTCTTAGTCTTAAACAAGAGGGGGAAATACAAGTAATGTGTAACCACGTGCCTGAACATCTGAAACAAGAAGAGAAACAACAAGTTTTGAATGATCATGTGCCTGTGCAAACTAAGGCTGAAGAAGAAGTACTTGGTAGAGCAACTGGAGATACTGATTTGATGCTTGGAGATTTAGCTGAACAAGGTGATGCTGAAACTGTTTTTTGTGATAAACTAACCATACCTCTTGTGTGTGTTGAGAGGCATCTAGTGGATCATCTAATGTTTGTCAAGGGTCTGCAACACACTTTTTTCAATCAGGAGGAGGCATATGTGTATTTAGAAGAAGTAACAACAATCTGGTTCAAAAAGCTGCTCAATTCAACCTTTATTTGCAAAGTTCATTCACTCTTGAAGAACAGGATTTGTGGTCAAATCCTTTTGAAGGGAGAGAGGATGGTGTGATCCAAACCAGATGCAGTGGAAAGAGAGAGGAGTCAGAAGGCAACACGTTTTTGATCAAATCAACAACTGTTCAAAACAAGTTGAGAAAAGGAAAGCAAGAACTTGTTGCATTTAAAGAGCTTGGAAACGGACCAAAGCTCAAGTGGGAGTATGGGTACCATTGTACTCGACCACCTGACCATAATAAGCACTGTAGACAAGTGGAATGGAGTTTTGGTCGTGAAGGTATAAAGACTTGGAAAAGATTTCATTGGATGGAAGTGCAAGAACAACCAGGCATTTCTAAGCTAAACAAGGAGAAGGAGACGTCTGCCTTAAGTGTTTTTTGCAAAGACAACCCATCAATTCAGCACCTAAGGCACATGAAGGTCTTAGAGAACTTTGTATTTGAGCCTGGAGGAGAGCCAAACGTGGTCAAGGGAACAATGGGTTCCCAGTTAAGTGATCATGGTTCTATCATCTTACGATGCTCGGATTTGAGGACAAATATTTTTAAAGGAGGAGGGAATGATGCAGCCTTGGCCAGCCTAAATCTCAAGGAATTGTAACGATTGTATGAAATAGCTAGGCTACAGATTAATGCTTGGCTTAATAGACAATGCCAATGTCTTATTGGAATAATCTATGAAGTTCTGGACAGAGAGAAGAGAAGAACTCCTGGTACTGCCTTGAAACAACTTGAATAAGAAGGGCTCAACCATCTGATAGAACCAGTAGCAGAGAAGCTGATCAAACCAGGAGTAGAGAAGATGACCAAACCAGGAACAGAGAAGCTGATCAAACCAGAAGCAGAGAAGTTGACAATTGTTTTAGATGGAGCTGACTTGGCGAGCAACAAAGAAGAGATGAAGAACAATGCACCTGAGCACAATCTGAGCTTTAGAGACCTATGTGCTTGTCCTAGTATGCATGGGGAACAAGGAAAACACGTCAGGAAGGTTCTGGATTGGGGTAGATTTGAAGTTAGGCAAAATAAGGTTTTTTGGTCCAAAAGCGGAATTGCAACCAGAATCTTGATCCACTTTCGTTCTTGCTAGGACAACATTAAGTGCACGATCTAAAGCTGATTAGCATACACTCCAGGATCAAGGTCAAGTCGTGGCAAGGAGAAAACCAAAGAAGAACCAGCTTATTGGTTTAATCCTCTTTTTTTTGTAATTTAAGTTTTGTAACCCGATCTTTAATAGGATTAGGATTAGAGCAGGTAGTAAACCAATTTAAAATTGGATTAGGAATGACTAAACCATTCTATTTTAGGCTTAGGGATTTTATTTTCGTGCATACACTTTGTGGTTTTTGTTATTCATCATTCAAGCAATAAAATAAGTAACTTTTCTGTCGTTTCTTCTTGGAGGAGATCTGGTTATTTTTTTATAATGAAGAATTTCCATTGTTAAGGAGGTTGATGTTCTGTTGAATTCAGCGTAGACAACTATCAGGGTGAAAATGTGTCTCAGGAGCAGCAAAACATCCTCAGAGCAGCCCATAGCTTTAAGGAGAAGACCATCTTCATCACCATTCATTCATCCACGCCCCCTTCAAGTGATCCAGGGAAAGACAGACTATCCAGGGCCGTATCAGCAGAGAGCATCACTAAGAGAAAGAGATTTCCAACGTGAACATCTTAGACAAGCAGCAAGGTTAACTTGCGCCTAAGAGAAGCAAAGCAACTTTGGGCCATCTGTATCTTCAAAGCCAAGACCATCGATCTATTGAGAGTGCTAGTAGCCTCAGATCATCTCATCCATCCTACTTCAAGTGATCCAGGAGCAGACGCCTTCTAAGGCCTTATCATGTGGTATCAGAGCCACTAGAAGGTTGGGAAATCGTTTGTATTTCTTGTTCATCTATCAAACATTTTCTTCTCTATCTATCTTTTGTAAGCCAAACTGGGCCAACCTCATAATAAAAAAAAACAAAGAGATCGAAAATATCCAAATAAAAAAAACAAAAGAAACACACAACTGAGGAAAAATCCAGATAAGCTGAGGAGAAATCCAGCTAGGTGGTTAATGCGGTTTGGCAAAGAAAATCTTACATCTGTCTATCTATCTTCTGCTTCACGTTAGGGCTAGGTTTATAGATCTTAAGTGATTTGAACTCTGTTTTAAACTGAACTTGCAAGGAGATCAGGGACGATTGTTGATCACCACACAAATTGAGTGAGAAGAGAGAGTTAATTGATTATCTTGTCTAACGTTTGCTTAAGTGTTTCAGGAACCTATGGTAGGAAGTGATAACAACCAAGATTAGGAACCTGTGGTTCAGCACATCAAACTCAATCAACTTCAGTTTGAGGCCATGATGGCTGAGATCACTCGTAGACTTCAAGATAATTTTAATAGATCTCAACAACCTAACCTACCTGATGTTGTTCGTGCAGTTCAAGGTAGAGGAGAGGTAGCTGGAGCGGTCAAAGTTCCCATTGGACCTAGAAGAGGGCCACGAGTTGAGGCTGGGGGTCACCGGATCCCTGCTGATAACAATCCCAAAGACACATCTGGGGATATTGATGATGGGTCTCAAGTTAGCCAACACCATAGGCGCCACAACCGAAGGCAACCAATGGAGGACAATCTAGGTGGTTTTAAACTCAGGATTTGTCCTTTCCATGGGAAGAATGATCCTAACGCTTACCTAGAATAGGAAAAGAAGCTAGACCTAGTCTTCAGCTGCCAGAATTACTCGGAGGAGAAGATGATCCGACTGGCAGCAACCGAGTTTTGTGGGTATGCCATCAACTGGTGGGAGCAGCTGGCTTCCAACCGCGGGAGTAATGGAGAACCACAAGTGTCATCCTGGTTTGAGATGAAGACAGTAACGAGGAAGAGGTTTTTTCCCAATCACTATGGGAGAGACCGTCATCAAAAGCTGAGGCGGTTGACGCAAGAAACCAAGAGTGTAGAGGAGTGTTTTATGGAGATGGAGACTCTATTGATGAAAGCAGAGGTGAACGAAGATATGCAAGCCACCATGACACGCTTTCAAGGAGGATGAAGCAGGGACATTCAAGATAGGCTAGAGATGCAGGAGTATGCTGATATGGAAGAGTTGTTGCACAAAACCATACTGATTGAACAGGAAAACAAGAGGAAGACCTACTCAAGAAATTAGTATGGGACGACATCTAGACCTGTCCCTCATAAGGATGATCGACCCCTTATAAAGCCAAAAGACAATCCTCAACAAACTGGAGCATCTCAACTTGACAAAGGCAAAGGACCAGCAACACCTACCCGGTCTAGGAATGTCAAATGCTTAAGATGTCATGGATATGGGTACTATGCTAATGAGTGTACTAGCAAAAAGATCATGATCATCTTAGAAAATGGGGAACTTGTCTCTGAAGATGAACAACCCCAAAGTGATTTAGAGGAGGAATCAGTGGAGTATCCAATCTGAGGTGACATCCTAATCACTAGGAGATCATTTCCGAGTCCACAAGAGGAGCCAATGAGCTCTCCAGCTCATGGGGAAATCATGGTAACAAGAAGAACATTGCAAGCTCAACTTAGAGTTACAGACCAGGAGCAAAGAGAAATTGTTTTTCAATACATGTTGCTTGATTCACAACAAGGTGTGCAGCCTAATCATTGATGGAGGAAGTTGTACCAATGTGGCGAGTGAAACCTTGGTGAAAAACTGAACCTTTCGGTTCAAGATCATCCCAAGCCATATACTCTTCAATGGCTCAATGAGGATGGGGATTTGCGTGTGCTAAAACAAGTCAAGGTACCCCTAAGCATTGGGAAGTACCAAGATGAGGTCGTGTGTGATGTTCTACCAATGGATGCTAGCCACATCCTATTGGGACGACCATGGCAATTCGACAAGAGGGCCATACACAATGTCTACACCAAGCGGGATACCTTTTCCCACTAGGAGAAGCAGATCACAAAGGTGCCCTTAACTCCAAAAGAGGTGATCCAAGATCAGCTACAACTTAAGAAATGCAAAGAGGAAGATCAATCCACGATTCAGGTAAAGAAGTCTCTTGTTCTTATGGCTACATCAAGTGATATTAAGAAACCTATGTTTGATCAACAAGCTATGATCCTAGTGATCTGCAAGGAGCTATTGGATTCTACTGCTAACCTTGATCCGATTATTCCGAGAGTTATTGAGTTGCTTTTGCAGGAGTTCAAGGATGTGTTCCATGATGATAATCCCATAGGCTTACGACGTATCAGAGGGATTGAACACCAAATTGACCATGAATAAGGGGGCGTACTACCTAATCACCCAACTTACAGAACCAATCATGTGGAAACCAAGGAACTTCAAAAGCAAGTAAATGAGCTTTTAGAGAAAGGACATATTTGAGAGAGTATGAGTCCTTGTGTTGTGCGTGTCTTACTGGTTCCAAACAAAAGATGGTAGTTTGAGGATGTGTGTAGATTGTAGGGCCATTAACAACATTACTGTTGAGTATAGACATCCCATCTCAAGCCTAGATGATATGTTAGATTAACTACATGGATCCTGTGTAGTCTCTAAGATATATTGAAGAGTGGATACCATCAAATTAGGATGAAAGAGGAAGATGAGGGGAAAACCGCCTTTAAAACAAAACTAGGGTTGTACGAGTGATTAGTAATGCCTTTTGGCATTACCAATGCTCCTAGTACGTTTATGAGGCTAATGAATCATGTTCTTAGAGCTTATATAGGAAGATTTGTAGTCGTCTAGTTTAATGACATATTAATCTATAGTAGGACCATGACAGAACATGTAGAACACTTGAGGAGGGTGATGGAAGTGCTAAGGAAGGAAACCTTTTTCGCTAACTATAAAAAGTGTTTCTTTGGAATATACAGCTTTGTCTTTTTGGGTTTTTTAATTTCAGCACAGGGTGTCCAAGTGGATGAAGAAAAGGTTAAGGCCATTCGAGAGTGGCCAACACCTAAAACCATTGGGAAAGTGAGAAGCATTCATGGGCTTGCTGGGTTCTACCGACGGTTTGTTAGAGACTTCAGCTCTATAGCTGCCCCTCTAACTGAAGTGATCAAAAAGAGTGTTGGGTTCACCAGGGGACCTGAGCAAGAAGAAGCATTTCAAATTCTTAAAGGTAAGCTGACTAATGCTCCATTGTTGATGCTTCCTGAGTTTCTTAAAACTTTTGAGATATAATGTGATGCGTCTGGAGTGGGAGTAGGAGCTGTCCTAATGAAAGATAAGAGGCCAATTGCCTATTTCAGTGAAAAGTTAGGAGGATCCACCTTGAATTACCCCACATATGACAAGGAGCTCTATGCCCATGTGAGAGCACTTCAAACTTGGCAGTACTATCTTTGGCCCAAAGAGTTTGTGATCCACACGGACCATCAATCTCTTAAACACTTGAAAGGCCAACAGAACTGAACAAAAGGCATGCGAGGTGGGTCAAATTCATTGAGACCTTCCCTTATGTCTTCCAGTATAAACAAGGTAAGGAGAATGTAGTTGCTGATGCACTTTCCAGAAGGTTTGCTTTGTTATCTTCTCTGGAAACTAAACTCTTAGGGTTTGAACATTTGAAAACTTGTTATGACACCGACCCTGACTTCCAAGAGAAGTACAAAGAGACTGAGAAGCATGCGAGTGGTAGTTTCTATCAGGTTAAGGGATTCCTATTCTTTGATAACCTCTTGTGTGATTCCTTGTTCTTCCTTGAGAGAAATGTATGTTAGGGGAGCCCACGGGGGGGGGGGGGGGGGGGGGGGTCTTATGGGACACTTTGGCATAGTCAAGACCTTGAGCACTCTACAAGAGCACTTTCACTGGCCCAACATGAAAAAGGATGTGGAGAAGGTGTGATCTAGGTGTGTAGTTTGCAAACAAACTAAGTCCACTCTCCAACCTACAAGTTTGTATACTCCTCTCCATATCCTCTTTACACCGTGGATAGACATCTCTATGGACTTTGTTCTAGGGTTGCCTAGGACTAGGAAAGGTAGAGATAGCATCTTTGTGGTAGTGGACAGATTTTCCAAAATGGCGCCTTTCATTCCATGTCATAAAACTGATGATGCATCAATGATAGCTGATCTATTCTTTAGAGAAGTTGTTAGGTTGCATGGCATGCCTTAGGCAATAGTATCTGATAGGGATTCTAAGTTTCTTAGCCACTTTTGGAAAACGTTGTGGGGAAAACTAGGAACCATATTACTAATCTCCACAACTTGTCACCCACAAACATATGGCTAGACCGAGGTAGTTAACAGGAGTCTTTCAACTCTCCTGCGTGCTATAATCAAAAAGAACATCAGAACTTGGGAGTGTTGACATGAAGACAATAAAGAGTTGAAGCAATAAGGAGCAGGAGGGAAACGAGTACATTCAGATCAAGCATAGAATCAAGCTACCATGAGAAGCAAGACTGTCCGTACAACCCAACCCTAACCTGACTTGGAAGGAAAGAAAGGGAGATTGCTTGCAACAATAAATCTCGCCCAAATGTCCAGAACAACTCAAAAATATGTGTGCAAGTGGATGTAGCTGTTGGAGAAGAGACAAGAGGAGATCACATATCTTGGCTAAGGAAGAAAGACAAGGATGGGATGTCACTTTCACAGCAGGTTGGACCACCTCTTTGTCTTGTTCCAGCAGAATTACTAGTTTATGATCAGATATTTCCATTCTTTATTGCCTTTAAATATGTTATAACCATGAACCTGATAACTCAAGGAAATCATTTCCTCGCTACTCTCTCTCTAATTTTCGAAATCCACTCTCTTGTTCTTCTTGTTAATCATTCTCCATACACAATAAAGTACTCAAATCTCTCTATTCTTTCATGGTATCAGAGCTGTAAGCTCTCGAGACCCTATTCTAACCCAACTTCCTCAAATCTTATCCATTTCACTATGATTTACTCTATTCTTACTATGTTCTACAGCAAGCAAATACTCGGTTTCTTCTCTCTGTTTCAGTTTCAAAATCTCTGGAAAGTCTTTTCCATTTTCGAAATATTGTCTTCTCTTGTCCTCAAAATTCATGAACTCTTTCATCAGTTCATACTTGTTTCCAGTGGATAAAGGAAAACCAGCCATGGAAATGAAGATAAAGAGCATGATTCCAGTAACCCTTGAGGGGTCTAACTACCTGCGATGGTCAAGAGTGGCCAGAGTTAGCTTGGGAAGTCATGGACTTTGGGACAGCCACATCATCTTTGCTCACCTGGAATAAAAACAAAGCACAAGCACCCAAATAACCTTATGTGGTCTACAGAGGGGCGATGTTTGTTTAATAGCTCATGTGGTGACTGGCCATGAAGGACTCTGGTTGGTATCTTGTTGATCAAGTAACAAGCTGTCATCACAAAATCTCCCCAAAACCTTTTTGGGACATTTGTATGGAACATCATGCTCCTTGCAACCTCCATGAGGTGCATGTTCTTCCTCTAAGCCACACCATTTTGTTGTGGAGTGTATGGTCAGCTTGTTTGATGGATCACCCCATGCTTTTCTAGATGTTGCTTGAATGCATTGCTAGTGTATTCCCCTCCATTATCTGTTCCAAAACTTTTATCTTTGAAATGTTATGGTTAGTAACATGATTTTGAAAATTTTTAAATGCTTCTAACAGTCTAACTTTTGATTGAAGCAAAGTGATCCAAGTATATTTTGACTTCTCATCTATGAATCTCACAAAATATCTATATTGTTCTCTAGATGCACATGGAGCAGTCCAAACATCAGAATGAATTAAATAAAAGCAGTTTGCATAGATAATGGTCGATTTAGGGAATACTAACTTGCAATGTTTTCCTAAGATACAAGCCTCACAGTCACTTTGAAATCAGATACTAGGAAACATGTTGTTCCACGCACGAGAATGATACTTGTGAGTACTTACCTTGGCTGTGTCCTCCTTAAATGAAGGGGGAGCTGTGGTCTTAGCTTCTTCTCTTCTCAGCTTAAGTTGAACCTGATCTTGATGAGCCCCTTGTGGAGTCAATGGAACCAGAGTGATGTGCTTTTCCTTGTGAACAAAGGAGTGTCTTTTCGTGTAGCCATCATGTACTGCCCTCCTGTCATACTGCCATGGTCAGCCAAGAAAGATATGACTAGCCTCCATAGGCAGAAAATCACAAGTGATCTCATCCTGGTATCTCCAAATGTTCAAGGGCACCTTCACTTGTTTTGTTACACACATTTCACCCTCTTCACTTAGCCATTAGAGTGTGTATGGCTTTTGATGGTTGCGGACAGTAAGGCCTAACTTGTTCACATGTGTCTCACTTGCCACATTTGTGCAGCTCCCTCCGTCAATGATCAAGCTACACACATTGTTTAGGACTTGACATCTGGTATGAAACAGATTATCTCTCTGTTCATGTTCCTTTGCTTTTGGTTAAGTATTAAGAGTCCTCCTGGTGACTAGCAACTCTCCTTTGACTGGGTAGTCCACGTCCTCCTCAGATAGATAATCCTTATCCTCTCATACTACTTCTCCACTCTCGAGAATGATCATGATCTTATTGTTGGTACACTCATTAGCATAGTGTCAAAAGCCATGACACTTGAAGAACTTGACATTTGTGGACTTAGTAGGTGTTGCTGGTCCTTTACCCTTGCCTTCAAGAGTGTAACCTACTGCTGAGGATCCTTGTTTTGGCTTAACGAAGGACTTAGAAACAAACTGGAACCTAAGAGTACTAGAGACATGTACATAGGCTATTCACCTCATCAAAAGGGATACAAGTGTTATTCACCAGAAACCAGGAGGGTTATGATCTCTAGAGATGTGCGATTTGTTGAATCTAGAGGCTACTATGATGAGAAAAGTTGGGATGAGCTGAAGAACCTATCCCTATCAGCCTCAGATAGGAAAAAAAACTTGAGAAGAGTAATGGAAAGTCTTGGCATAACTGTACAAGAAGAGGGGGTTACAACTGAGCCTGAGGCAAGAAGACAGAATGATTCAACTCCACCTAGTGAAATGATGGGTGAGGAGTCTGAGGATGATGTAGTTGAGTTTACTCATCTTGATCCTGAAGGGGGGGAATCAATCTCAACCACAACATGATGTGCAGCAACAAGGTTTAGAACCTCATGATCAAGATGAGCAACAAGAAGAATCAGTGGTGAATGAGGATCAGTCTACGTATGATGAGGCAACACCACTTGAAGAGGAAGTTCAGATTCAACCATTAAGAAGAAGCACCAGAATCAGGCGTCCTCTGTCGAACTGGATAAACACAAGAGTTTACTTCAACTCCCAAGCAGTAGCCCATCCCATACAAGCAGTGTGCTCCTTGGCACACTACCCACAAGAACAGCAAGTGTTCATTGGAGAACTGGATCAGCAGTACATACCAAGAACTTATGAAGAAGCTATGGAGCATGAGGAGTGGAGAGAATCAGTTGGCAATGAGACCAATGCAATGATAGTAAATGATACCTGGTATGAAGCTGAACTTCCCAAAGGCAAGAAAGCAGTAACAAGTCGCCGGATCTTAACCATCAAGTACCTAGCAAATGGAAAACCAGAAAGAAAGAAAACAAGGCTAGTTCCAAGGGGATTTACTCAGACATATGGTGAAGACTACCTTGACACATTTGCACCAGTGGCCAAACTCCACACCATAAGGAGCATTCTCTCTTTTGCAGTCAACTTGGAGTGGGATCTATGGAAGATGGATGTGAACAATGCTTTTTTACAAGGAGTGTTGGAAGATGAGGTCTACATGAGACCACCCCTTGGCCTAGAGCACATTGTCAAACCTGGAAATGTTCTTAGGCTGAAGAAAGCCATCTATGGTTTGAAACAATCTTCAAGGGCTTGGTATCACAAGCTCAGCACCACTCTCAATGGAAGAGGTTTTTTGAAGTCTGAAGCTAATCACACATTCTTCACTCTCGCCAGTCAACAAGGAATTGTGGTGATTCTAGTCTATGTGGATGACATCATAATCACAGGGAGTGATAAAGAATGTATCATCTTAAATCATATTTTGATATAAAAGATTTGGGTTAGTTAAAGTACTTCATAGGGATTGAGATATGTTAATCTAAAGAGGGGCTGTTTCTATCCCAAAGGAAGTACACACTTGATTTATTGAGTGAGGCAGGTGAACTTGGAGCAAGAAGAGCAAAGACTTCAGTTGAAGATGGTTACAAAGTGTTGCGTCAAGGGGAGATTGAAGACAAGCCACATGAAGATGTGAAGCACTATAGAAGAATGGTTGGTAAATTGATCTACCTCACCATCACCAGACCAGATGTGTGCTTTGCAGTCAATCAAGTCAGCCAGCACATGCAAAGTCCCAAGATACATCACTAGAATATGGTGGAAAGGATCATGAGGTATCTAAGAGAAGAACCATGACAAGGAGTATGGATGAGTTGCAACAAGAGCACATAGATTGTGGGGTATTGTTATGCAGATTGGGCTGGTGATAGAGTATACATGAGGTCTACAACAGGCTATTGCACTTTCATTTGAGGAAACTTAGTCACTTGGAAGATCAAGAAGCAGAAGGTGGTATCATGTTCAAGTGCTGAAGCAGAATAAAGAGCAAGAAGCAGAAGGTGGTATCATGTTCAAGTGCTGAAGCAGAATAAAGACCAATGAGGAAGCTTCCTAGTGATCTCATATGGATCAAGAACCTGCTATGATACTTGGGTATAGAGATGACATCACCAATCACAATGCATTGTGATAATCAGGCTGCAATTCACATAGCATCCAACAATGTGTATCATGAAGGAACCAAACACATTGAGGTGGACTGCCATAAGGTCAAACAGATTGTGGAGCAACAAATCATCTTACCATGCTATACAAGAAGTGAAGATCAATTGACTGATATCTTCACAATGGCTGCAAATACTAAAGTCTGTGAGTTCATTCATCTAAAGCTTGGACGCATAGACCTCACATCTCACTAATCCCCTTTGCCATGGAGGCTTTACTCTTTTTCCTTAGCGTGGTTTTCTCCCAAGGGTTTTGCCTTGCTAAGGATTTAATGAGGAAGTCTTCATGGTTCTCCAATCTTGACCAGTAGCCATGGTCAAGCTTGAGGGGAAGTGTTGACATGAAGGATATGAATGAGGTGTAGAGATGGAGAAAATAAAGGAATCAACTCGGACCAACAAGAAGAATGCAAAAGATATGGTTCGTACAGTTTGGTCTATGATAGACCTAAACCTAACTTCAGTGGAAAGCTACTCATCTGACTTATTCCAGAGACAGAAGGAGACCTTATTTAAATTAATATTCAGGTCAACAGAGAAAGAGAGAGAGCTGTTGGAAACGTTGACCAGAAGATCACATGTGGGTTATGGTTTTAATCAAACAAGGGACATGTAACTGTCACATGTCTGGCCGAGCCATTTGTCTCCTTATGCTCATAGCCTCCTTGTCTCCTTATGCTCATAGCCTCCTTGTCTCCTTATGCTCAGAACCTCTTAGTCTCCTTATGCTCAGAAGACCAGAGACCAGAGATATTTTTATATTCCTTTACTCCAACTTGTCTAGTTTATTAATAGGCTGTATCCATAAACCATTTTAATCTAAGGAAAGAAGTTCCTCAAGTTATATTACTCTCTCTCTCTCTCTCTCTCTCTCTCTGTCTCTCTCTCTCTCTCTCTTGTTCTTTGTGAGTTCATAATGTTCTTCACCTAAACTACCTTAAATCTATCAAAACTCTCATTTCTTTTGTAAGGTTTTTAATGAGGAGAGACTTCAGGGTTTCAAGCTTGAGTTCGGATCTATAGAGTCAAGCTTGAGGGGGAGTGTTAACCTGAAGAGAGGAAATGACTCACTAAAGGTCTATGTGCAAAGCATGGGCTAAACTCCAAGAGAAGTCATATCAAGACTTAAGGAGAGTCTAGAAGCTTAGTCTGATATAATATAAGGTCCAAGAAAGGTCTATACTGAATATAAAACACACTGGAGGAGTTTGGGAGCATTTAGACGATGGTGCAAAGTTAGTGACTGATATGTACGGACAACCATACGGAATGTACGGAGTGTAAGGACATGGTAACCCCAAAACTTAACCATCCGACCATTTAAGCTCATTCTGAGCTTGTACAAACTTAGGGAGTGGAGTGTACGGACAGGAGGTACGTACAGGCCATACAAGTGATGGTTCAACCAGAAATGAAGATGGGCAATGTTCGGTTTGATCTAAAGTGATCCAAAGGCATCTGTTGACTCATATAAGGTATCAATACATTAAGGAAATAAATATATCTTATTCTAGGCGTGTGACAGGCTGTCCATGTGTGCTGGAAAGATAAAGACGCTTTACCTTTACAGCATGTATCTGTTTGAAACAAGATAGCATATCCAGCATCCATTCAAATGCATCTGATCTTGACCATACACCTTATGCACGAGTTGTCCAACCTTTCCAGCTTTCATAAGACTCATGAATACCAATCCAAGTCGTCCATTTAAAATCAAGAAAGCACAGCCATAGATCTTAGGTTAATTCTTACAAGTTGTAATGCTTATAACAGCTCATTGTAGCAGATTTTGCAAACTAATCTGAATGGGGGATTTCCCCTTTCTTCTTCATCTTTCTCTGGTTAATTTTTCTCTCTACACTCCCTAGTCTCTCTATTCTCTGCTCTCAAGAAATCAGTCTCACCCTAATCTCTTAATCGCTCTCAATACTCCCTCATTCTAACTGCATACTCTCATCATTTTTTAGTCTCTCTCACCATTCTCTCTTTGTGTTCATGTATCAAGCGACCTCATCTTTTGTTTTTCATCACTCTCACAACAGCATATTCAAAATATTTTATCCCTCGCAAACATTGCAAGTCTGGTTTTACTAAATCAACCACTATCTTTGATCACTGCTTTGATTTAGTTCATTCTGATGTGTGGATAGCACCTTGTGTCTCTAGGGAAAACCACAAGTATTTTGTTACCTTCATAGATGAGAAATCAAAATACACTTGGCTGAACTTAATCCAATCCAAAGATAGGGTGTTAGAAGCATTTATGAACGTTCAAACCTATGTAACAAATCACTTCAATGCCAAGATTAACATTTTTAGGTCAGACAATAGTAGGGAGTACACAAGCCATGCTTTCAAAAACCATCTATCCAAAAATGGGATCATTCATCAAACAAGCTTCTCATCCACACCACAACAAAATGGAGTGGTTGAGAGAAAGAATCGACATCTTATGGAGGTTGCCAGAAGCATAATGTTCCACACAAATGTTCCAAAGAGGTTTTGGGGGAGATGATGTGGTTTCAGCATGCTATCTGATCAACAGAATACCTACAAAAGTTCTCCATTGGTGTGATCTTGACCAGCCTAAGCCTAAGGGATTTGAAGATCAACGATGAAGCGTTGAGGAGAGTGATCAAGAAACAATCTAATGGGCAGTATAGAAGCTTTAATGATCTGATCAGAGAGATAATGGAAAGAGAGGAGCAAAGGTTACTCATGGTGCAGCCTTTGCTATACTTGGTCAGAAGTTGCATCAGCATGGATTACACGAGATCTATTAGGAGAGACATCCAGATTGCAAGAAACACATAGAGAATGGAAAAATATGGCGTTTGCATCAGAGTTCAATGGAGCAAAATGTTCTATGGATAAAGAAGGATCTCTATGTTATCAAACTGAACCAGAATTACATCAAGGACGAGCTATGCCTTAACATGGACGTGCCTAAGGCGTTTTTGGCTGAGAAGGGGCCTTATCAGTGATGCGCCCATAGACAGAACAAATGTGTTGGATGAACCGTAGGAACAAACCAATGCAAAACCAGTTGACCCATCCACTCTAAACATGGTTTACCTACCATCTTGTGAACAATCAACTGATTAGTTGGATGATATATTGAAGAAGGAGGATGGAGGAAACGATACACCAAAGTCAGAGGACGAGATGGACGAGGAGGAGCGATGCAATGCAATATCAGCCAAGGAGTGGCTGAGCTCAAACGAGGACCTAGAGGAGTTGATGGCACAATGGGAAGCTTTTCATCGCCAAATTATAACTAAGGCATTTGTCGCATTGATGTGCAAACGTCTCACAATAGGTAATCATGGTCAGCCAGTAAAAGCCTAGAGTTTTGATTTTTAGAGCGAGAGCTTGTCCGCCGTAATGGTTTCCTCCGGCTCCTTTGTGCGTCTCGGACATGACGAGGTACGTCTCTTCGCCGTGGACACATCAGAGGAGGACCTTGTTCGCCGTCCATCGGTGAAGTACGCCATTAGTGACAACGTAGTTCGAGCTTCCTGCTTTCAGCCATCAAGACTTCCATTTCTCTGCGGGAAGCTTTCCGTGATCGAGGAAATCGATAAGTTCAGGCGTTGTCTCGTCGGACGGCGCTATAGCAAGGACGTTTGATGCACCAGAGGATGTCTTCTTGGTGACTAAGTCGATGCTCAGCCTTTCGATTTGATTTATGGGAATCAACCTCTTAACTTGGTCGCGGAGCTTACTTCCAAGGGCTGCAAGAGCATCGGCGCAGACGATTTCTCCGCGTGGGACTTTCTTAAGTCCAAAGAATTCGAATTCCTTGGCGAGATATTGGACTACCTTTAGATACGCGTCCATTCGTTCATTGCGAGTGTCGTAGTCACCGCTGAAATGGCTCGTGACGAGCAGAGAGTCGTAGTAGGCGCTTTGTCATTTAGCCTTAACTTCCTTGGCCAAGGATAGTCCCGCGATGAGTGATTCGTACTCAGTTTCATTGTTGGAGGTGGTGAAGCCTAGTTGGAACGAATTTCTGATTAGCAGGCCGGTCGGGGACTGCAGTTGTACTCCTGCTCCGGATCCTTTATTGGTGGATGAACCGTCGACGTGAAGAATCCAGTTATTGCTTGGCAGGATTAGGTCTTGCGCAAGTTCTGGTGGTAACTCAATCATGAAGTCGGCTAATACTTGCGACTTGAGCGCTGTGCGGTTTTGGAAGACAATGTCGTGCTCGCCGAGCTCCATTGCCCAGTTGGACAAACGTCCTGACTGATTGGTGTTCTGCATGACGGTTCGGAGAGGATGGTCGGTTAGTACCTTGATCGTGTGCGACTGGAAGTAAAGTCTGAGTTTTCGTGCCATGGTAACGACTGATAGGGCCATCTTTTCCAGTGTCGGATAACGCGTCTCGAGATCTGTCATGCGTTTTCTAGTGTAGAATATGGGTTTTTGCTCGCCTTGGTCATCTTTGACGAGAGCGCTGCTTACTGCGATGGGCGAGACGGAGATGTAGAGGTAGAGTGTATCTCCAACTTCCATCTTGTCCAAAATCGGTAGCGTGGTAAGGTACGTCTTTAGTTAACCAAAAGCTTCTTCACACTTCTCATCCCAGATGAATCGCTTTTTTCCTCGCAAGAGTTCATAGAATGGGAGGAACTTGTCGGTGGATTGCGAAATGAAACGATTTAGGGTGGCTATTCGACCCGTCAGTCGCTGAATTTATATATTGTTTTTTGGGCTGGGGAGATCGAGGATCACAGATATCTGTTTAGGATTTACCTCAATCCCTTGTTGTGTGACAATATAACCGAGAAACTCCCCTGAGGTAACACCAAAGGTGCACTTTGCGAGATTTAACTTCATTCCGTATTCGTTTAAGATTTTGAAGCATTCGTGAGGTGGGTCGGGTGCTCGACTGCGTCAAGTTATTTGATCAGCATATCGTCTATGTATACTTCCATCGTTTTGCCGAGCTTGTCGGCGAACATCTTATTGACTAGGCGTTGGTACGTCGCGCCGGCATTTTTCAGAACGACGGGCATGAATTTGTAACAGTACGTTCCCTTTGGTGATAAACGCGGTCTTTTCTGGGTCATCAGGATGCATTGTAATCTGATTATACCCAGAGAATGCATCCGTAAAGGTGAGGAGTTCGTTACCAGCTGTTGATTCGACCGCACGATCAATGTGCGGGAGAAGGAAGTTGCCTTTCGGACATGCCTTGTTCAGGTCCGTGAAGTAGAGGCAAACGCGCCATTTGCCATTCTTTCTTTTTACGACAACCGGGTTTGCTAGCCATTCTGGGTAACGTACCTCGGTGATTGATCCGGCTGTGAGCAGTCGCTCGACTTCTTCGTTAACGGCCTTTGATCGTTCTGGGCGGAGCTTTCATCGTTTCTGTCGGATGGATTTGAATGTGGGGTCGACGTTGAGTTCATGCGAGGTGATCTTCGGGTCGATTCCCTTCATGTTCGATGTGGTCCAGGCGAAGGTAGATGTGTTTTCCTTCAGGAAGGCGATGATCATTTGCTGCATTTTGTCTGAGATAAAAGCTCCTACTTGTACGATTCTTCTTGGATCATTATCGTCGATCTGCACTTTGAGGACCTCTTCTTTCTGAGGGTATATCTTGTGAATGGGCTTAGCGACTGCGTTGACCCAAGGGATCGGCTGTTGGAGATCGCGCGCGGCCCGCTGGTCGCCTCGTATCGTCTTGATTCGACCGTCGTTTCCGGGGAACTTGACGCATTGATTGTATGTAGAGGATATTGCTTTCATTGAGTGATGCCACGGCATGCCAAGTATAAGTGGTAGGGTGCTTTTGGTCGCTATAACGGACAACTTGACCGTGCAAGTGACCCCGCCAGCGTAGACTGGTAGTCGGATTGTGTTGATCATTTCCTCCGATACTCCGTTGAAACCGGTTAAAGAATGATTGAATGGTTTCATGAGACGTAGGTCGGGTCCCATATTTTCTAAAGTTCTCTGGAAGATAAGATCAACTGAGCTGCCGGTATCGACCAGTACTTAGGTTACTTCGCAATCTCCGATGCCTAACTTGATGAGCAGCGGGTGGTTGTGCGGCATGTGGAATTTGAGAGCGTGGTCTACCAAGAACGTGATCGGAGGGTTGTTTTCAGGTTTGGATGGCCACTTCTGTGAAGTCTTTGCTTGACGCTGGTGGGCATTGACAGATCGAACCGAGTCGCCGCATGGAGGTGACCCTCCCATGATAACGTTTGCTCGCTTAGCCATGATATGCGAGTGCAGGTCGTAGGCCAAACATGCGACCATAGGCGCCTTGGTTCGACTATCCTTGACCGCCTCGATTCGCTGTCGTAAATTCGGGACTGTTGGCTTGTTGAGCTAGAGGCGAAGGTCGTCGACCTTTGAGTTTATATGATTCCTCAAGTCGATACCATCAGGGGGGTTGCACGTGTTCGGATCGTCCATGATTCCGATCTGCCCGAGCGTCGGGATGTCGACTTTGTCTCTTGCCTTGGTAGAATTTGACATTGCCGCATCCGTTGCAACATTTCTTCGCTTCAGTCTGTGTCGCAGTTCTATAGGACTCAGACTATCCCTCTCGGTAAGTCGCTTGTTGAGGTGTATACATAGATCCTCTGGGGAATGTTCCATTTCCTCGTTTACAGGTGCACTCGGGTGCTCGAGGATGACTTCGATTCTTTGTCGGTTCCTTGGCTGCTCTTCATCAGCAGACGAGTCTCCTTTCTCTCGCGCTTTGGGAGTGGGTTCCTCGGTATTCGTGTTTTGCTCGGCTCGCGGAGTCTTGTACTAGGGCTTTTGAGCTTTTTTGTCATTATTTTTGCTCCAGTTGTTACTCTTCGTCTTTGCTTTTGGAGGCTCGATCTCCAATTTGCCGCTGGCGAGAGACGACAGGAAGAGTTTGTACAGGATTTTTCACTCCTTGGTATGATGCTTCTTGCTCTTGTGATAGGAGCAATACTTTTCTGATTCCACGGGATTCGACCCCGAAGCTTCGGATGCACCTGAAGCTTTTTGCTTGTCGGTAGCCTTGTCCCAATGATTCCATCCCTTTCCTTGAACCACGACTGTGGAACCCGGGAGGTCTTCCTCGTTGACCATGTAGACAAAAATTTTCTTTGGATTCGCTTTGTTGCACGGTATGTGCTGTCGTGGCTCCGTATGGGTATCGCTGCTCTTGGTCAATGCTTGCTTCGTCGCGTTCTGTTTGTTGATGATTGCTTTGGTATCCTCTTCCATGTGGATAAAGTTGTTGGACCGAGCAATAGCGTCGGAGAGGGACTTGCTCGAGTGACGGTACAGGTCGTCTTGACACTTTGAATGCACGTACTGGGTGTTCATGAGGGCATCCACAGTAATGCTGTCGGGGACTTTGACTTTGGACAAGACGACTTTAAACTTCTCCATAAAATTGCGGAGACTCTGTCCCTGCAACTGGGAGAGGTTCCAGAGGTCTGAAGCGGTGGCTTCCTCGCATGTGAACATTAAGTAGTTCTTGAGGAACACTGATGATAAATCGTGGAAGCTGTCGACAAAGTTTTCAGGTAAGCCGGTGAACCTTGTGAGGGCTACACCCGTTAATCTTTCGACGAAGAGCTGGCAAAAGCCAGCATCTTTTTCCTCTTCGGAGAAGTTTTGTCGCCGTTTCGCAATATTGAAGGACGTGATGTGGGCATTCGGGTCCTAGAGACCATCGTTGATAGGTAAGCGGACCTTGTCCATCTTGTGGGGTCTTACATTGGTTATTTTGCTAGTGAAAGTTGTTCAGAGAGTATCCGCTAGGACGCTCTCGATGAGCGGAGTGGAGGTCGTGACACCATGGATCTTTGAGTTTATGTCGAGGAGGGCTTGCTTGAGAGCGGCGATTTCTTGGACAGTTTGTAGATCTGAGGCAGCGTATGTATTGGTTCGCTCCTCGGCTTCTTGGGCCTGCGTTCCGGCGAGTTAGTTCATTAGGGTTTGTTGTTCGGTCGGTGTTGACAGCTGTTGCCGGAAAGGTCGGTCAGTGGCGGCCGTTTTGGCAAACGGCGCGAGGATGGCTGCTATGGCAGCGAGTTGCTCGGTTGTTTCTCTCTGAGCTTCGTCTTGACGCGCAAAGCGCTCCATGACGGAGTTGATGAAAGTCAGGACGAGCGGTACGACAGTGGCCGGAGTCGGTGCTACTGCGTCTCCTTCCTCGTCAGAGGTTGAATCATTACTCAAACTCATTTTCTATGTTGACGCTACTTTATTATGCTGCACAGTGGGCGCCAACTGTTCGAACCGAGTTTGGTCGTGTATCAGTAAATAGAGTGACAGGACTCGTCGGTGGGTTATTTCAAAGGCTTTATACTATTTGTGAGTGGAAGAGTGAGTTTATCGTGGAGAGAGTCGTTATACAAATGGGGGAATAGGTGACACCAGTCGGTGTTGCTCGGTGAGCTAGTCAGAGAGTACAAGTCGGACATATACAAGGTGGTGAAAACCCTAGTTCTAGCAGTCTTGTAATATGGGTGCTTGATTCCAGTCCCCCTCCTCGTTGCCTCTTCCTCTCCCTTTATAGTGTACTTTGCTTTCCATTGAAGGCTTAGGTCAATATCCCTTAAAAGGCCTCTCCTCAATGGGCTCTCTGGTCGGCCCATTGAGGCGCGCATTGTTCGGCTACCTTTTGCCGCTTATCCGCAACACTAGTCGGTCTTGGGCCGAGCTTAAGCGCGATCAGCCGTTGGGCCGACTTGGTTGCTTCTAATTGGGCTGTTCCTGTTATCCGGTGGGCCCTGAAGGACGGGGTATTCCACCTCCTACAAGAAATATGCCGGTTACTTGAAATTGAAGCTATTCCGTACAGTCTTTCCGTGTAATGTATTTACCTTGACCTAACCTGCCTTGGAAGGCAAGGAAAGATAGGGAACTCATGCACCTTGACCACTAGAGAGAAAGAAGACTGTTTGGGATCTGTTTGACTGAGTTTTAATCTATAAATGAACAAAGTCACATGTTCTGGTTAAGGCAGAAGACTGTTAGGAGATGTCACTTTCACCTTGGGCAGAAGCAGACTAGTTTATAGTTTCTCTTTTGTTTATTCTTTATGTCACTGTCTCTGATCTCTCCCTGGACTCTCTGTTTAATTGTAAGCAAGTAGCACAATTAATCTAAGGAGTGAGAATCTCCCTTTTTCTCTCTACAACCTGTCTCTCTCTCTCTCTCTTCATTCTGTCCAGGAATGTGTTCTTGAGTTCATCTCTCTTGTTCTTCACTCATTCTTAACCAAACTCGACCATTCTCTTCTATTCTCATCATACTTTCATAATTATAACACTTATGACAAATAACTCTTTGCTTTGATTAGGGCACTCCAAACGTGGCAGCATTATCTCTGACCGAAGGAGGTTGTTATACATACCGATCATGAGTCGTTGAAGCACTTGAAAGGCCAACACAAGCTCAACAAAACACACGACAGATGGGTAGGGTTTCTGGAAACTTTTCTTTATATGATTCATTACAAGCAAGGTAAGGAAAACATTGTGGCTGATGCACTATCCAGAAGGTACACCCTCTTCACTCCAGTGGAGGCTAAACTGCTAGGATTTGAGCAAATAAAATCTTATTATGGAAATGATCATGATTTTAAAGTTTAATTTGAGGAAAGCAAGAAACATATCAGTTGGAAGCTTTATCAAGTTGATGGTTTCCTCTTTTATGAAAATCGACTATGTCTACCTAACTGTTCCTTGAGGGAGTTATATGTCAGGGAAGCACATCGAGGAGGGTTGATGGGGCACTTTGGAGTTAACAAAACACTCGCCACTTTAAAGGAGCACTTCTACTGGCCGACCTTGAGAAGGGATGTGGAAAGAATTTGAAGCAGATGTGTGGTTTGAACCCAAGCCAAAGCCAAAGCTCAACCTCAAGGTTTGTATACCCCTCTTCCCATTCTTGATGCTCCATGGGTTGATATATCAATGGATTTTGTGCTAGGTTTTCCTAGGACTAGAAAGGGAAGAGATTCAATCTTTGTAGTTGTTGATAGATTCTCAAAGATAGCTCACTTCATTTCATGTCAAAAAACAGATGATGCTTTGATGGTTGCTGATCTTTTCTTTAGAGAAGTTGTTCGTTTGCATGGCATGCCTAGGACAATAGTGTATGATAGGGATACTAAATTTCTAAGTCATTTTTGGAAGACATTATGGTCTAAGCTTGGGACAAATAGGAAATTCTCTACTACTTGTCATCCTTAAACTGATGGACAAACTGAAATAGTTAACAGATTTTGTCTACTCTCTTGCGTGCTCTGATTAAAAAGAACATCAAAAGTTGGGAAGATTGTCTCCCACCTGTTGAGTTTGCATACAACCATTCTGTGCATAGTGCTACCAAATTCTCATCATTTCTGATTGTTTATGGTTTTAATCCATTGACTCCTTTGGATTTGATACTTTTACCTCTTACTGAGCAGACTAATCTTGATGGTAAGGCAAAAGCCGAGTTTGTTGTTTCTCTGCATGAACAGGTTAGGAAAATAGACCTTGAAGATGCTTTGGATTTGAGGTCAAATCCTTTCAAAGGAGGAGGGGATGATGTGATCATGGATGAACCAGGAGCTGATAGGGAACTGGATGAGCTTAAAGAGTGTGACTTTGGAGATGTAACTGATTGGGATCTGAAGTAGTGACACTCGACCTGGATATGATCAGATTAATAATAGTGACACTCGACCAGAAGCTGGAAGAAAGACTGCTCGGCCCAATTCCAAAATTGTTGATGCATCTTCAAACTTCTTGTCAGCCCAACACGATCAAGACCCATTCTCACTTTCCAAAGGACCCATGACGATATCCAAGACCAGAAGATTGGAGAAGTCCATTAGTGGTCTGGTTTATACTAAAAATTCAGAAGAAACCCAAGACAAGGAATCACCCAACCTCTTCAACTTCTCAGTCTTCAAAAGTGCTTAGTATTCTGCTTATTCTTCCTAGTTTTAGACAAGTCTTTGTTTCTAGTTTCCACAAGTCTTAGGAGTGTAAAGACTTGTCTTTCTCCTATAAAAACTCATGTGATCTTTCTGAATAAATCAATCTTTTCTTTTTATCAAAACTTCTACAAACTTGTGATTCCTTTGTTCAGTTTCTGGAAATCGAATGGCCAGGAGAGTGATTTCCCTAAGCCTTGGGTCTTCTTCACTAGTGGGGCTGCCTCTCACCGACTAAGACCTTTAACAAGTGCTTGGTTAATCTGCAAACCATAAACTGAATTCCATCTCTACCATCGACCATCAACTCCCCTTCTATCAATCATCAATCGATCACCATCCATCAGTGTTAGTAACCTGATCCATCACCACCAGATTCCCTCTAGATCGACCCTCAAGAGAATCCTAAGGGCACTTCCTTGACCAGTAACTCATCAGCCAGCATTGCTTTCTGAGATTTCTTGTTTGCTAAGAGTCTTTACAACAAGAGCAATCTATGAGGAGATGTATATGAATGTGTTTATCTTAGATGGTTTGCATTTGAGGACAAATCCTTTTAAATGAGGAGGGTATGGTGCGATCCTGACTAGCCTCAACCTGAGGGATTTGAATATCAACTATGAAGCAGCTAAGAGAGTGATCAAGACACAATCTAATGGGCAGTATAGAAGCTTTAATGATCTGACATGAGAGATAATTGACAGAGAGGAGACAAAGGTTACTCATGGTGCAGCCTTTGCTATACTTTGTCAGACATTGCATCATCATGGATTACACAAGATCTGTAAGACCCGATCCTGGTCCATTGAACCCCAACCAGATCCAAGTCTTAACTTACACAAAACTAAGGATGATTCCGGTTTTAAGCCTAATAGTTTCTAAGTCTTTTTAACAAAACCGAGGTTCATTCATTTCAGAGTTAGAATCAATATCAAATAAGGGGCAAACAGATTGGATAAATATAAATCAGAGTGATACAAAGTATTCATGTGATCCAAGTTGCACAATAGGCTAACATAAGTTCATAACATAAACGTTTCTACCCCTTAACCCACACACACATCCATTCCGGCTTGAGTCCTCACGGTTCCTTGGCCTTGCCACGGTCCATGTCCTTACCTGAAACCACACAAGCACAAAAGCATGATATTATGTCCGATAACCTAACCACAAACCTAAGCAATTGCATGCTTCTGCGCCTAAAGACCATCTTAGACCAATTCTGACCCTTTTTCAAAAGTGGTCCAAAAACTAAATAAAATTCATGACAATTCGTGATAAATCCTAACTAGACTGAATCCATGATCGGATTCCCTAGAAACCGACCCGAACCCTAAGATCCGACCCAAACAGCCCAAGGACCAAAATATGGTTTTTGAGCAAATCAAGTCCAAATCGTATCTAGTCTTTTCCAATAATTCTTATAAATCCTAAAACTTCTATTCCCAAGTTTTCAAGCCAAACAAACACGTTTAGAGTAGTTTGGGGATCATGGAACCCAAACTGGCCGATAAACTGTCCAATGGAACCAGGCTTATGCTTGGTCCATGGAAGGCCGTCCTGATCACCAAACCCACATAAACATATCAGGAGAAGAAGATATAAGAAGTATACAAACGGAAATGGGCGTGATCAGAGTTCCAGATATCATGAACCACATGTTTCCACACATTGGTCCATGCCCCTGTTGAGTCTCAGCTTCCTGATGCACTTAACCTGCTTCCCGGACCATGATACCTCATGGTTAAACCCTAAGGCCTTGCTGGTACATTTTCCTGTATCATGGTCCGTCCCAACGATCCTGTCTAGGATCGGGGACATGACAAGTCTCCCCCACTTAGAATGGATTCGTCCTCGAATCCTTGTTGCATGTTTTCTCCTGGAACAAACTGATTATACCACTCCGGGTACTCGTCCTTCATCCTCGCTTATGTTTCCCAAGTAATGACATCCTTGCCATTGTATTCCCACACGACCTTGATCATAGGTACTGTTTTCTTCCTTGTTGCCTTCTTTGCCCGATCTATGATTCGAACCGGCCTTGTTTCTAAGGTAAGGTTCTTACCAAGATCAGCAGGGATCTCTAGCAACACAATGTCCTAGTTGCCTAAACACTTCCTGAGTTGGGACACATGGAACACATTGTGGAATGCATCCATTTCTGATGTCAAGTTTAACTTGTATGCCACTGCTCCAACTCTCTCAATGATCCGGAATGGACCTAAGTATCTAGGATCCAATTTCCTTCGTCCAAGAACCCTGGTCCTGCCCTTGAAGGTGATCATCTTGAGATAGACCCAATCACCAATCTCAAACTCAAGATGTTTCCTTCTTCGGTCTTCATAACTCTTCTGGCGGTCTTGCGCCTCCTTCATTTTCTCTTGAACCAGCTTGATCTTCTGCGTGGTCTCCTCAACAATTTCAGGACCCAACATACTACGCTCCTCCACTTGGGTCCAGCATAGTGGTGTCCTACAGGGCCTCCCATACAATGCTTCATACGGTGACATACCAATGCTGGTATGAAAGCTATTGTTGTAGGCGAATTCCACCAAAGGCAAATGTCTTTCCCAAGAACTTCCCCAGTCCAAGGCACATGCCCTTAACATGTCCTCTAATGTCTGTATTGTTCTCTCTTACTGCCCATCCGTCTGTGGGTGATAGGCTGTACTCATGTTTACCCTCGTCCCCAAAGCTTTTTGGAAAGCTTTCCAGAAGTACGAGGTAAACCTTGGGTAACGATCAGAGACAATACTGGCTGGTACTCCATGTAGACGTACTATCTCATCCATGTATACCTTCACAATCTCATCAACTCCATCGCTCTTCCTGATTGCTAAGAAATAGGATGACTTGGTTAAACGATCGACTACTACCCAAACTGCATCCTTCTTGTTCCGGGTTGTAGGGAAACTGGTTACAAAGTCCATAGTAATGTGGTCCCACTTCCACTCTAGAATGGGTAGACTTTGTAGCAACCCACTGGGAACCTGATGTTCAGCTTTCACGAGCTGGCATGTGGGACACTTTTCCACCCACTCAGCTACATCGGTTTTCATACGAATCCAGTGGTAGTACCTCTTCAGGTCTCTATACATCTTGTTCAACCATGGGTGAACAGAGAACTTAGACTTATGAGCCTGCCTAATAATCTCTTCCTTTAGCTCCCTGTTGTTGGGAACACTGATCCTACCATGTACCAAGATGGTACCATTACTTGCCATTTGGTACTCGGTCTGGTCATTCCTTGCAACCTTTTGTAGGTTCTCATCCAGTAGTTGAGCTTGCTGAATCCTGGTAAGTGGATCAGCCTGGTCCACTGCCTCCAACCCCAATGGCTCATCACTGCCGGCCAATGTGTTGAGGTGCAAGGACCGTACCATCCCTTCCAGTTCAACAGCTTCCTTCTCAGCCGATACATCAGCTCTCCTCCGGCTCAGGGCATCTGCAACCAGATTAGCCCTGCCGGGATAGTAGACTATGTCCAGATCATAATCTGCTACAAATTCCATCCATCTCCTCTGTCTTAAGTTCAGCTCGGGCTGAGTGAAAATGTACTTAAGACTCTTGTGGTCGATGAGGATCTGAACCTTTGCTCCATAAAGATAAGACCTCCAAATCTTCAGGGCAAACACCACAGCTGCCATCTCCAAGTCATGGGTTGGGTAATTACCCTCATGCTTCTTTAATTGCCTGGAAGCATAAGCTATCACCTTCCCATGCTGGGTTAAAACACATCCCAGTCCCGTAATGGAAGCATCCGTGTATACCACGTAAGGCTGGTCGGCCTATGGTAATACCAGAACCGGGGCACTGGTCAACATGTCCTTAAGGGCTGAGAAACTCTTCCCACACTCCTCGGACCATGTGAAATTCACATCCTTACCAGTCAGTCTTGTCATGGGTTGAGCTAAGCTTGCAAACCCCTTGAAAAACTTTCGGTAGTACCCAGCCAAACCCAGGAAACTTCTAACTTCCGTAGCATTCTTGGGTTGTGGCCACTCCTTGATGCCTTTGATCTTCTCTGGATCCACAGACACACCCTCATCAGAAACTATGTGCCCAAGGAACCCAATACTCTTTTGCCAGAAGCTACATTTGCTGAGCTTGGCAAACAACTGCTGGTCCCTCAACCGTCCCAACACCAACCTGAGATGCTTCTCATGGTCCTCCTTACTTCTGGAGTATATTAGTATGTCATCAATAAAGATGATTACAAATTCGTCCAGAAAATCTCGAAAGATACTATTCATCATCTTCATGAAGGCTGCTGGTGCGTTGGTCAGACCAAATGGCATAACCACAAACTCGTAGTGGCCATACCTAGTTCTAAATGCAGTCTTCTTGATATCACTTAGTTCGATTGGAATCTGGTGATACCCTGATGCTAAGTCAATTTTTGAAAACCACTTAGCTCCTCTTAGCTGATCCAACAGCTCATATATCTGAGGTAATGGGTACTTCTTCTTGACAGTGACCCTATTCAACCCTCGATAGTCAATACAAAGTCTAAAGCTACCATCCTTCTTTTTCACAAATAGGACTGGTGCTCCCCAGGGTGATACGCTTGGGCGTATGAAACACTTTTCCAACAACTCTTCTAGTTGTTTCTTAAGCTCGGCCATTTCGGCAGGAGCCATGCGGTATGGACTTTTAGACATTGGGGCCGTCCCTGGTTCCAGTTCTATTATGAACGGGTCCGCCCTGTCAGGTGGAACTCCCTGCAGCGTCCGAAAAACATCCTCGAACTCACTGACCAGCGGCATCCCGTCTAGGTTACCACCCTTCACCATCTCCTTAGTGGCGATTGTGGTTATATAAGCCTCACAACCCTTCTCTAGCATCCGTTCCGCTCGGACTGCTGAAACCACTACTACACTGGAGGCAGGTTTTATTCCTTGGAACCTGATCGGGGGTCTACACCCATCCTCAAATTGTACTCAACCTCGGTGACAATCTAAGGTGGCCCGATTCTTTCCAAGCCAATCCATGCCCAAGATCACTTCATGACTCTTGAGGTGGACACAAATTAGATCCGCAGGCATTACCCTGTCTGTGATCACTACAGGGAGGTCCTTAACCAGACCCAGGGATTCCATCCTCTGGCCTCCAGCTGCATTAACAATGCAGGACTCATCCCCAACCCCAATCTGGAACAAACCCTTTCCGATCATATCTGGACTCACAAAACTATGGGTAGCTCCAGTGTCAAAAAGTACGTGTGTATTCACACCACCAATACTTAGGGTCCCTACATCGACCATACTACTAAGTATCTAACCATTCTAAGTTCCAGACCATGCAATGCTACTTAAGTAAAAGAAAGACAAAAGTCAGAACATTACCAGTGATCGCCTGAAAAGGTCCAGCCCCATCAGCATCCTTAGACAGTTTGTACACCCTTGGTGTTGAAGTCTGTCCACGGGTCTGGTTTGGCTTGCTAGCCTCACCACGACTCTTGCTCTGGTTGTTCTGGAGCTTAGGACACTCATTTTTCCAATGACAACTCTTTCCACAGTAGTGGCAGCCCCCAGAGTTGCCCCCAGATCCTTGTCCACGTCCCTGGTTCTGTCCTGGAAAGTCCCTAGCTGCATGATCCATCTTGCCACACCTGGTGCAAGCTCCCTTGGCTTTCCAGCACTCCCCTGGGTGGCGCCTCCCACAGTGAGAGCACTCAGGCTTAACACTTGAGGGTTTGCCCTCTGCCTGGTCCCTCTTCCTCTTCCGGTCACCACCAAAGCTCATTGAGCTTGAGGTCGGTCTAGACTTCACCTTAGCTTCCTCAGCAAGGTTGGATTTCAACAAAGCCATGCGTTCCACCAGCTCAGAAACTGAATAGAACACACGCACTGAGGCATAGGTGCGGAGCTCGACCCTGAGGCCTCTTATGAACCGGCACACCTGCACCTCCTCATCCTCCAGCTCTCGTCCAACATAGCGCCTGAGCCTGTTGAACTCTTCCTCATACTCCCGTACTGATCTACGGCCTTGGGTCAGCTCCAAGAACCTAGACTCCAGTCGGTCCCATGCTTCAGCTGGAAAGTACTTGCGGTTGAACTCCGTCTCAAAGTCTGAGAACCTTGTGATTAACCCATTGGACCTCTTGTCCACGGCTAACCACCAATTGTGTGCATCCCCTTCCAGGAAGTGGACTGCTATGTCCTTCTGGTATTCCTCAGGACATCTGGTGGACTTGAAGTTCCTGACCAAGCGGCTCCTCCACTCGTCATCCTCAATAGGATCCACACTTCCAGCAAAGTGCTTTGTCTTCAGCTTGGAAATGTGCTCCAACACACTCAGGTAGCTCACCTTCTTAGCTCCTCCAGCTGGTGAGTCCAGCTCAACCACTTCAGCTTGTGGTAGCACCCGGACCTCACTATCTGGTCCAGCTCCAAGTCTCCCATAAGTTCCAGCTCGGACCCCAGTTCCAGCTCTCACACCAACTGGCCTTCCAGGTCGTAACTCAGCTGGCCCATCAGCTGGTCTAGCTGGATTCACTGAACCAGCTGGTGAGTTCACAAGTGGAGTGAACACCCGGGTCAGAGCTATGATCTGAGTTCCCATCAGCTTCACCGCATCCAGGACTTCCTTCATGGACGGCTCCGCTACCTCAGGGACCTGGTTCACCTCAGCCTGGCCAGCTCCCACGTCTAAACCAGCTAGGTTCCCAGCTCCCACACCTAAACCAGTTAGGTTCCCAGCTCCCTCAGTGGATGGTTCAGCTCCATCCTCCTGCTCCTGCTGCTGCTGCAGCTCCTCCTCGTCCAAAGGGACTCCCAAAGGGTCCAAGGGTTCCTGCTGAGCTCCAGGTTCCTGATTACCCAACTCCTCCCGAGTTGGTAACACTTGGGATGGATTAACACCATCCTCACTTGCAGTCCTGGACGACTCAGCCGCATCCTTTCCCTTTCTTGCCTTGGACTTCTTGGTAACCTTAGACATTAAAACACAAAACGTTAAGTTCCAGAGTGTACCAAACTTCCAGAACCTCAAAACAATTAGTCTAAGTTACACAAAAACTAAGACCAAACCGTGAGACCCAGCCGGATGTGTGTGAACCAACCCATAACCCCCAAATCCTAGAATCAAGCATGCTCTGATACCAACTTGTAAGACCCGATCCTGGTCCACTGAACCCCAACCAGATCCAAGTCTTAACTTACACAAAACTAAGGATGATTCCGGTTTTAAGCCTAATAGTTTCTAAGTCTTTTTAACAAAACCGAGGTTCATTCATTTCAGAGTTAGAATCAATATCAAATAAGGGGCAAACAGATTGGATAAATATAAATCAGAGTGATACAAAGTATTCATGTGATCCAAGTTGCACAATAGGCTAACATAAGTTCATAACATAAACGTTTCTACCCCTTAAACCACACACACATCCATTCCGGCTTGAGTCCTCACGGTTGCTTGGCCTTGCCACGTTCCATGTCCTTACCTGAAACCACACAAGCACAACAGCATGATATTATGTCCGATAACCTAACCACAAACCTAAGCAATTGCATGGTTCTGCGCCTAAAGACCATCTTAGACCAATTCTGACCCTTTTTCAAAAGTGGTCCAAAAACTAAATAAAATTCATTAAAATTCGTGATAAATCCTAACTAGACTGAATCCATGGTCGGATTCTCTAGAAACCGACCCGAACCCTAAGATCCGACCCAAACAGCCCGAGGACCAAAATATGGTTTTTGAGCAAATCAAGTCCAAATCGTGTCTAGTCTTTTCCAATAATTCTTATAAATCCTAAAACTTCTATTCCCAAGTTTTCAAGCCAAACAAACACGTTTAGAGTAGTTTGGGGATCATGGAACCCAAACTGGCCGATAAACTGTCCAATGGAACCAGGCATATGCTTGGTCCATGGGAAGGCCGTCCTGATCACCAAACCCTCATAAACATATCAGGAGAAGAAGATATAAGAAGTATACAAACGGAAATGGTCGTGATCAGAGTTCCAGGGATCATAAACCACATGTTCCCACACATTGGTCCATGCCCCTGGTTTACATGATCCACACCACTAACCTTAGAGGATCTATCCTTCTGGCCACGACCCTTCTCCTTCTCCTTAACACGATCCCTTTGTCTGGTATCCATGTCTGGGCCTTGATCTTCACAGAACTCACACGGTTGGAGAGATCACACGCCTTGATACTCACACGGATTCAACCTTCAATAATCGGTTCTTCTTTCTCTCTTTTCTCTCTGGATTTTGGCAGAGGTTTGCCTTATGTTTCTGACTGATTAATTTCGTGCAGAGGGTCTTCTATTTATAGGGGAAGGCGTGGTAACTGTCTCTGGGCGAACAGGCACGAATTGGGGGAACAAAACTGCCCAAAACCGCCCAACTGCTCTTTTTGTGAGTGTGGGCTTCCTGGTACAAGGCCTATTCGTCCTCCTGAAGCCCTGGTTCACTTGCCAAGACCCACGGGCCCTTGCTGGGTCAGGCAATACCCATGACCAACCATGACCCGTCCATACCGGCCCGGACCATAACACTTCACCGAGCTGAGATGAGCTGACCACTAGCTGCTCCAGCTGAGTGAGCTAGTCCATCAGCTCCAGCTAGCTGACCTTCCTGGAGTGAGCTACCATGGAGCTACTCCTAGCTGGTTGAGCTCCTTCCAGCTGGTCTGAGCTTCATCCGCGCATCGTCCAGCTGCCTAAACTCTTGTCCAGCTACCTTAAGCTTCCCGGAGCTACCCAAAGCTTACCCTGAACTTGGTTGAGCTGCCTCAAGCTGTTCTGAGCTGCTTTGAGCTTCTGCCTTACTCTTTCCAGCTGTATTAGCTCATTCCTACCTTTCCTGGTTGAGTCTCAGCTTCCTGATGCGCTTAACCTGCTTCCCGGACCATGATACCTCATGGTTAGACCCTAAGGCCTTGCTGGTACATTTTCCTGTATCATGGTCCGTCCCAAAGATCCTGTCTAGGATCGGGGACATGACAAGATCAACCAGGAGAGAGGTCCAAATTGCAATAAACACATAGAGAATGGACAAAGATGGCGTTTTCATCAGAGTTCAATGAAGCATAATGTTCTATGGATCAAGAAGGATCTCTTTGTTTGCAAACTGAACCAGGATTACATCAAGGACGAGCTAGGCCTTAATATGGACGTACCTAAGGTGTTATTGGCTGAGAAGGGGCCTTATCAGCCCTAAAGAGCAAGGATAGGCCACCATGGGCTTTACTTGGTCGAATTGTATTATTTAGTGTATTTGGGCTTTTCTTATTTAAGTAAACGAACAAGGAGTAGTATTTGGGATTTCTAAACCCATTAAGAATAGGATTAGGGCTTTTTACCATAGAATTTCGTTTTTGGTTTTCCTTTTAGAGTTAGGATAAGGTTTTCTAGTTAGAGTTTTTTGTCTTGTCTTTAAGAAGCCAAAAGCAGCACACATTGTAACTCACACATTCTTTTAATAAAATCTAAGCTTTTGGCTTGTCAAACTCATCCCTTTGGGGACCTCAAACCCTTGTTCACGGGGAACAAGATTTCTTTGCCACACTAGTTAGCGTGAAATTATTTGATTCATCCTAGACATGAAGCAGGGTGAACTTGTGTCTCATGAGTCGCTAAACAACTCTAGAGCAGTCCATAGCACTATGGTGAAGATCACCCAACGTTCTGGAGCTTCTCAGGCTCAAGGATCTGCCCATCATCTCTCAAGTGTGATTGGGACGAGATCTTCCTATCTAAGGCCGCACCATCCATGATGTCTCACCTTATGAGGTAGTAAACAAAACTCGACCATCTATTGTTCACTTGCGTGTGTTTGGGTGTCTTTGCTTTGTCTTGATTCCAAGAGAAAAAAGAAATAAACTTGAAGCCAAGAGTGTCATAGCAATATTCATTTGGTATTCAGCCAACCAAAAAGGATACAAGTGCTCTGTACCAGAGACTAGGAGGGTAATGGCCTCAAGGGATGTTAAGTTTGTGGAGTCGAAGGGGTATTATGATGAGAAAAGCTAGGATAATCTGAAGGATCTTTCACACGCCCCATTAGATAGAGCAACTAACCTGAGAATGATCCCAGAGAGCCTTGGTATTAACCAGCCTAAGGCAAGGGAGGAGCCAAGAGAAGGCCCTAATCAAGCAGCTGATACATGTTGATCATGAAGGTTCTGATAGTCATGATCAATCTGATCCATATGAAGTCCAAGAACAACCAGAAGAACTGCAAGTGCAACCACTGAGAAGAAGCACTAGGATTAGGCATGATCCAGAAACCTGGAAAAATAAAAGGGTGTACTTCAATGCCAATGCAGTAGCTCATCCCACTTAGGCAGTTTGTTTTTTGGCCCAATATCTAGAAGAGCATCAAGTTTTCATGAGTAATGTAGATCAAGAGTACCTCCCAAGGACTTATGAAGAAGCAATGGAAGTGATGAGTTGAGAGCATCAGTTGAGGATGGGGTCAATGCCATGATAAGAATGATGCCTGATTTGAAACTGATCTCCCCAGAGGCAAGAAAGCTGTAACAAGTCGCCTACTCTACACCATCAATTATCTAGCTAATGGAAAACAAGAAAGAAAGAAGAAAAGGCTGGTAGCAAGGGGATTCAAACAAACTTACGGAGAAGATTACTTGGATACTTTTGCACCAGTAGCCAAGCTCCACACCATAAGAATCATACTCTCACTTGGAACCAACTTGGAGTTGCATTTATGACAAAAGGATGTGAAGAATGCATTTCTTCAAGGAGAACTAGAAGATGAAGTCTAATCTAGAAGACATGGTAAAACCAGGAAATGTGTTAAGACTCAAGAAGGCTATCTATGGACTGAAGCAATCAACAAGAGCTTGGTACCATAAGCTCAGCACTACCCTTAATGGAAAAGGGTTTAGTCGATCAGAGGCAGATCATACTCTATTTACTCTCACCATCCAACATGGTATAGTAGTCATCCTTGTGTATATTGATGATATCATCATAATATGGAGTGAAAAATAAGGTATACAAACCACTAAAGCTTACTTGAAATCTGTATTTGATATTAAGGATTGGGGTGTGCTAAACTACTTTCTTGGAATAAAAGTATGAGGATCTAAAGAGGGGCTCTTCTTATCCCAAAGAAAGTACACACTTGATCACTTGAATGGAGCAGGTATGCATGGAGAAAAACAGCAAAGACTCCACTTGAGGATGGCTATAAGATCTTGCATGAGGGGGAGTTTGAAGAAACACCATTTGATGATCCGAAACAATATAGAAGACTAGTTGGTACGACCCTGGAAAGGCTGTCTGATAGACACCTTAGGACGAGATTCCTTTGTCCCTGATTCTTTTGAAGGATGATTTAATGGTTTGGATGATAGATGATGATGGTTCTGATGGACAGAAGTCGAAATGGTTGATGGGCTAGAGGCTTTACAACCAAGGCTGGATTACTCTTCAGCCTTAGTCGGATTCCTCCTCGACTTTTCTATGATTTTTTTCTTTTGATTTTCATTTTTTTCTTTATTTTTTGATAATCTGGTTGGTCCTCTTTCAGATAATACAGATCGACAAAAAGAGTGTTTGATAAAAAAGAACAAATATCAGATGATCAAAAACCCCAAAAACAGAAAGAGCCTTCAAATCTGCTCTGATACCACATGATAGACCCCTTAGGACGAGATTCCTTTTTCCCTGATTCTTTTGAAGGATTATATGATGGTTTCGATGATAAATGAAGATGGTTATGATGGATAGAAGTATAAATGGTTGATGAACTTCAGTGAGGATTTGTAGATTGATTAACACTTGTGTGGATGCGTCCTTGATCAAGAGAATTAACTCTGTTTATTATCAAAGACGGGTTTTGCTTGCAAAGAATGAACTCCTAACAGTTTGATGTTCAAAGATGAACAACGGATTCACATATTTTAGAAGGTTTATAGAAAAAAGGTGAATGCATCTTATTCTGGTTGTGCATCCCTTTATATAAGACTTACAAGTTCTAGAATTGAAAAGACGAAGTGTAGAAAATAAGAAATTTAGAAACTATGAATGTTGACTTGACTTTGGACCAGAATAAGTGTATTTGTGGAATGACTCTTGGCATGCCACGACCTAGACTTCTTTCTTACTCCCTCTTGGTATTCTTGTTGAGAATATGCTTGAAATAGACTGGACAAAGGGCTTATCTGATTTGGCTTGAAACAAACCCAATATGAATTTGTTATGAACTTCCCCTGGGCCAAAATACTTCTTCTTGGGCCACTTGATCCAAAACAGCTTCAAATGGGTTCTTGGACTTAAATTTGTGTCTGGCCCATCAGAAAGTGATAATGGATCTTTAACTTGGTTTTGAACTTCTTTTGGGCTGAGAAACGCAGATCAGAATCAGCAACAAGTTTGGGCCGAGCAGCCTTACTTCCAACTCCCGGATCAGTGTCACTCTCACTCAGCTCCTTTCCAGCTCGTCCAGATCCAAGTCACTCAACTCATCCAGCTCGTTCAGATCTAAGTCACTCAACTCATCCACCTGGTTCAGCTCATCCTTAGTAATGTCAGCTGGTTTCAGCTCAACTTCAGTCTCCTTAGTTGGTTTCAGCTTGTCCTCATTGTCATCAGCTGGTTTCAGCTCGTCCAAGGTTGCTTAGCTGGTCAGGGTTGCAACATCCCCTCCTCCTTTAAAAAGATTTGTCCTCAAATCTGTATTTCCTACATAAAAAGGAAACAGATTAGACTCTAGACAAAGGTTCAAGGAAAAAAAAATACATGTAAGCAACAACAAAGTAAAATTTTTGACAGAAACTTCCTTGGAGTTTTAAGCCATTTTCCTCAAGTACTTCCATATCCAAATCTCAGGCTGATAAGAAGTGTGTTTGCCCTTGTTCCTTGCACTCCTTTGTGACTGACTCTGTTAATCCTTGACACTCAAAATATAAACTAGAATACCAGTATCATATACGCAAGACATGTAATTGTTCAGATCAGAAACTAAAGTTCTTTTTCCTAGAACATGTAGCACATATTTCAGATCATCATGATACCTATCAAAGTAAGTGTTGTACACCAGAATGTTGTCAAGGCACGTGAGAGCATAGTTCCTAAAGAACAGCTTCAAAACAGGCACAAGTTTCTTAGATTCAGAACACAAAAGATCAAGTTCAAACTGAGGATCACTTAACCAAGGTTAAAGCTCATAATTTTTATCAAAGATAGTTTTGTAAACCAGAATGTTTTCAAGGCATGAAATACCATGGAACATCTTCAAAACATGCCTAACTTGTTCAGATTCAGAATACAAAATTTTAAGTTCAAGATCAGATTCAGAATCAGTTAGCACATGTCTCAAAGGTTTAGCATGAACTTTCAAAGAATGTGTTGTACACTAATATATCATCAAAGCTCAAAACAACCTCATTCTGCAAGTAAGATCTCAAAAAATACCAAGATTTATCACTTTCAGAACAAGAATGGAAAACAGATTCATGATCGAACTCAATTTGAGTCCTACGTGATTTCTGTTCCTGCAACTTCTTAGGTTCGTTCAGAGAATATGCAGATGAAAATAAATCATCAGAGACCAGTAAATGCCTAGAAAAACTCAGATCAAAGACAATATCTTTAAAACAAGCAAATGAATCACAAGGTTTTCTGAAATAGAAATCAGGTTGTTGCAGAACAATCTCTAATGTCTTTTCAGGGTGATCAAGTCTTTTGTTGTGTTCCATAAACGGATCAAAACCCAACGCACGACCAGTATTGATGTCAGAAAACTTATATGGTTCAAGTGTCTTAAAAGAATGAATCATGTTATCAAAAACAGAGTTTGAAACACAAAATTTTTTCACTTTATCAAGATCAAAACGTTTTACATCACTGGAACTAACAATAACAAACAAATCAAGCATATAACTTATAATACGAAGTTCCTTTCAATGCTTTTGTGAGTCAGGTGACAAAGGCGCATGAATTGTTCCTGGTTCCATGCTGATCACCTGCTCCAACACTTCACCTTGTATTAGACTCTTCTGTTCTGCTTTTGGCGAGTGTTCTTCTGAGACCTGAGATACTGAAATAAAACTACTTGGATCAAAGACAGGTTTTGCTTGCAGAGAATGAACTCCTAGCAGTTCGATGTTCAAAGATGAACAACAGATTCACAGATTTTAGAAGGTTTTTAACAAAAAGATGAATGCATCTTATTCTGGTTGTGCATCCCTTTATATAGGCCTTACAAGTTGTAGAAATGAAAAGACAAAGTGTAGAAAATAATAAATTTAGAAACTAGGAATGTGGACTTGACTTTGGACGAGATTAAGTGTATTTGTGGAATGATTCTTGGCATGTCATGACCAAGACTTCTTGCTTACTCCCTCTTGGTAATTTTGTTGAGAATAGGCTTGAAATGGACTGGACAAAGGGCTTGTCGAATTTGGCTTGAAACAAACCCAATATGAATTTGCTATTAACTTCCCATGGGCCAAAACACTTCTTCTTGGGTCACTTGATCCAAAATAGCTTCAGATGGGATCTTGGACTTAAATTTCGTGTCTGGCCCATCAGAAACTGATAATGGACTTTTAACTTGGTTTTGGCAGAGAAAGGCAGATCAGAATCAGAAACAAGTTTTGGGCCGAGCAACCTCTCTTCCAGCTCCTGGATCAGTGTCACTCTCACTCAGCTCCTTTACAGCTCTTGGTTCAGTGTCACTCTCATCCAGCTGGTTCAGCTCATCCTTAGTAATGTCAGCTGGTTTCAGCTCAACTTCAGTCTCCTTAATTGGTTTCAGCTTGTCCTCATGTCAATAGCTGGTTTCAGCTAGTCCAAGGTTGCATAGCAGATCAGGGTTGCATCATTGTCTCTCCATGGATCACTTTAAGGGGGCATGGATGGATGATAGAAGATGGCGATGGAATTCACCTTCTGGATATGGACTGCTCAAGGGTTGTTTAGATACTCCTGAGACACAGGATCACCCTTCTTGGTGTCTTGGATGGATCACAGAAGATCACTCTTCCTTAGTGATATAAGATATGTCCACCTAAGTGAACAAAGAGACAAAGTCTCCACAGAGACGATAGGTTGAGACAAAGCTTAAGTTTATTGAATAATGGTTCAATGTATACATGGAGGCTCTTGGCTAGATAAATAAGAAAGAAGAAAATGAAATCTTATGCTACAAAAAATATTAAACCAAAACGAAGTCGGTTTAGTGAAAACCATATCATAATCCTATTGCTAATTTGTTTAAGATAACCAAACTTAATCCTAATTGATTTACAATAAATAAAATTATAAATAAACTAAAAATAAGCCATCTTGGATGTGTCTAAACTTCTTGGCCCAATGATAATCCAAGCTGGCTTGTCTTTCCACTTTTTGGGCCGATAAAGGCCTTTACGAATAATTCTTTCTTGGGCTCGATCGATCTTGTTCCTGGTCTGACTAAGTACCTACTTAAGCTCATTGGGATGATGAATATTCTCATGTTTTTTTCATTTCCAGCTCTGGTTCTTCATCTTCCATTTCCAAGCCATTTCTCGACTATATCGGTTTGAAGTGTCCATTTTAGGAACATGCCTGTTTTCCCATTCTATTCCCTGTCCATCCAGGTTTATTACAGCCCATTTCTTCGTCAATTAAGTTGCCCTCTATTCGTCCAAGATTGTCCATAGTCACTTCAAGTTTCAGAAAGGCCTCATCAAGGCCCATAACCTTCTTTCAGTCCAATACCTCATGAATAAGATCAATAAACTCTCCAATAACTACAGTAGGCCGTGGTATGACCCATTACATTTCTGGTACATGTATTGGATTCCAAAACTTGAGTCTTAAGCTGATCCAGGTCGCACCATTCCATCCTCATTGAAAAGGATTTGTTCTCAAATATAGCTTTTCAAGGATGAATGGGCAGTTCAATCTCAGCTTCTTTGTTTCTCTTTCTACCAGGGTGTTGTTTAAGCCTTTTTGCACGTTTTTATTCCCTCCAGGCTTAAACATAAAGCTTTGTAAAGCCTTCATATGTCCTAGATGCTTCACTGGATTATGCCCATTACAAGCGAACACGTAGTGCTAGTAATCTATGCTCCTTGTTTAGCTCAGATCTCATTGCTTCTAATTGAGATTCTCTCCACTGATACCAAACACAAGCCTTGATCGTAGACTTCTTGGAACGTGATCTCAGATTATACTCAAAAGAAACTACCATTGGCTCTCATGTTCATGCAAAAACCCTTCCAAATAAAGCTTCAGGCCTGCAGCTATTTGGATCAGAGTCGTGTAGGTGCTTTTATGCACACAAAAGCTCCCTCCTGGTTCAAAAACAAGGTGTTGCAGCCCCTTAACAAAGTTCAGGTGCTCCACTAGTCTGATCTGAATCCATAGAGGATATTTTTCTAGTTGATCACAAGAAAACGATTCAATGATATAACCTTCTTTAACCATAGTTGTAAATTCCAATTCATGAGCTTTAGGTGATCTATCAAGCACTCGTTCTTCAGCTTGATTCAGAGCAGGCACGTGATCACAGATAATTGATGATCTCTCCCCTTGTTTCAGATGGGTGTCCTAGTTGTCTGCTTGACAAAGAGTGGTTGGTTCTGATTCAACTCTTGTTCTACCACACCATGTTTTACTGCAGTTACTTCTTTCTTCTCTGCTGGTTCCTTCTGGTAACAACTTAGCTCATCATCTCTGGATTTTGGACATGGGACTGACCTGTGTTGTGGGTTATTCATCACAGCAGTGAGTGAGTGATCTATCATTTTCCTGAGGTGTTCCTTGAACTTTGTGCTTTGCAATTCATCAAGATATGCTTTATGTAGCTGCAAGTTTCTTTGTGCCTCGCGACCATAGTAGGTATTTGGCTCATCTCTGGCTGACCTTGGTCGTGCCCTAGATGAACTAGATGGATTATGCAACTCCTCCAAATCAGTTTGACCATACCTCTTAGCTACAAACCTTTTCTTCATGACAAGCTTCATCTCATACCAAGAAGAAATCTGTTGTTTTCCACGTTGTCTCTTAGTGTTAGATATCTTATACCACCAGTCAAGTGCATATCCACATAATATAGTAGTTGCTAGCTGAACCTGCTTCTGTGTTGTGTGTCTATTGCCGATAAAGATTTAATCCATCTCCTTTTGCCATTCTAAGTATGTATCTGATCAAACTCTCCACAGAAGAGTGGAATCTGGCCAGCTTTTTCTCTTCTCTGCAATAACTCCTTTGTTGCTTTCCTCTCAGCCTTCTTCTCATTGTTTCTATTGATTCCAAAAGAATACATGGAAGATCTGCTTGGTATTGGATATTCGTGCTCCAAGGATAGAACTTCAAACTTTAAACTTCAAGTGGCTCTGATACCACTTGGTATGGCGCTGGAATGGCTCTGATACAGTAGGTCGTGCTATGACCCATTGCCTTTCTGGTGCATGTATTGGGTTCCAAAACTTGAATCTTAAGCCGATACAGGTCGCACAACTAGTGGGTAAGCTTATCTACTTAACCATCACTAGACCTGATATTTGTTTTTCTGTGAACCAGGTGAGCCAGCATATGCAAGTGCCAAAGGTTCATCATTAGAAAGTGGAAACAATACTTAGATATCTCAGTGGAGCTCCTGGACAAGGAGTATGGATGAGATGTAATGGCAACACAGAAGTCGTAGGATACTGTGATGCTGATTTGGCAGGAGACATGATTGATGGGAAGTTCACCACTGGCTATTGCAAATTCATTGGAGGGAATCTGGTCACATGGAAAAGCAAGAAACAAAGGGTGGTTTCATGTTCAAGTGCTGAAGCCGAGTCAGAGCCATGAGGAAGCTTACAAACGAGCTGGTTTGGATCAAAGGACTTCTTAAAGATTTGGGTATAGATAACACCTCTCCAATCACCATGAATTGTGATAACCACACAGCTACTCACATAGCCTCAAACTTAGTGTTCCATGAGAGGACTAAGCATTGAGGTAGACTGCCATAGGGTGACACAAATGGTGTTTCAAGTAGTTATCTTGCCATTCTATACAAGGAGTGAAGATCAGCTAGCCGACATTTTCACCAAGGCTGCAAGTAACAAGGTGGGTGAGTCCATCTATCCCAAGCTTGGACTCATTGATATGACCCAGACATGATCCCTTTAGCCATAGAGCTTATACTCTTTTTCTTTAGTATGTTTTTGTCCCAAACTGGGTCTTTCATACCAAGGTTTTAATGAGGGAAGTTTTCATGGTTTCCACGCTTTTTGATTGCATTGGGTCAAGCTTGAGGGGGATTATTGATCTGAATGAATAAAGAAGACAAAGAGATAAGGCGTTATAAGGCTTTACAAGGTTTATATAAGACTTTATAAGCTGGTCTGTACAAGGTGTATGGATGCCTAAGCCTAACTTAGTGTGCACGCCAATCAAGTATTCTGCCTTAGAAATATTATGAGGGGACTCTCCAAAGGCTCTGGACGATTTAAATGAGAGGAAGGAGCAATTGGAACTAAAGGCCAAATGATGGTCCCATGTTGTGTTAAGGAGGGAGAGGGTGGACGGATGTCACTTTCACCAGACCTGTCCAAGCGAGTTTGTCTCTACCCTCTCCCTTTTTTTATTATCTTCGTGTCTCCTCTTGTGTCTGTATAGAGTCTATTTTAAATGAAACACATAACCTAAATCAAGTGATGAGACAGAACTCCTCTATTCTCTTTTTTTCTCTGTCGACCAGAAACAACAATTCTCTCTCTCTATCTTAAACAAATAAATCAAACATCATCTATTTCCTCTGTTTTTGGTGTTCTTCACCTTATTCTTCATAAAACTAACACAATTGAGACCTTGAAACTGCCCATTCAGCCAAGATTTGATCAGTGTATTTGTTAGCCCATTCATTGGATCACATCCTTTAAGTTTGAGCCTGATCAGGATCACACCATAATCTCTTCTTGGATAATTTCGTCTTGTGGTCTTGGTTATGTGATGTTTTCTTCGTTTGCTCGCCTTTGATGTCTTCAATTGATTTATTTGGGTCATCGCACAAACTTATGATCCTGAACTCACTTTACCTTGATACATCTCAAAGCATTCCTCTTGGTCTTGAATCCCTCTCTTAACTTCTTGATTTCCCATGGTTCATTCATTCTCAGTTCTTCTTCATAATATCTTTGCTTTTTCTACCATTTTTCCTTGTGTATCCTCCTAACGGTCTCCACAATCTTCTTCAAATCCCTCCACTTGCTTGCCACTGTCCCTTGAGTTAGATCCTCCAGGTTGCCACAATTGTTTTCCATACCTCTTCACTTGAATGATAGATGGATCATCTTCTTACTTTTGCTTTTCCAGAACACTCTTATTTCCCATGATACTATCTTGTCCTTAGATAAATATCATCCTTGGTCCTGATTACTCAAAATTTTCTCGATCGTCCTTTTCCCCAAAAACTGATGAAGTCCTTCCCACTGAAATCTTGTTCCTTCCCATTTATCCAGTCCATACCATTGTCCAGTCCTCTGAACCTATCTTCACTCTTTCTCTTCGGCTTTGGGTTTTTGGCCTCGAACTCCCTCTACTTTAAGGTTTCCATCCTTAAAGTTCCAATCAACGAACACACTTACTAGCTGCAACTTAATCGAACACTTTACACGCAAGTTAGTCAACAACAACCCCAACAAATACTAACTATACAACCTAACCGCAATGCTAATAAAATAACCTAGCAATGCTAACCAGCAACCTAGCAATTCTATCCAACCAACCTAGAAATTCTAGATTCCACTAACTCAATCCTATTTCCTAAACCAATAAATCCTAAGGCTGGACGTGACCGGTTTCCTAATACCTTTCGTCACTCCTTTGACTTGATAAAATACTTGAAAAACGATTAAATCAAGAGTTCCTGAAGCATGGACAAAACCATGCTCTGATACTACCTCTGTAACACCCCTGAACCGTTCTAGACATATGGTCGATCCACCGACCAACAATCAAACAAGAACATGACGGTTAGACCAACCAATGCCCAAGGTTAGATATGAGCCAACCGGCCAGCCAACAATCAAAAAAGAACATGACTGACCATCCAACCCAGAACCATGGTCCGCAAGCGCTACGTGACGGGCTAGGGACGGTCCAGTCAGAGTCATAGAATTTACTCCGCAACTTAGACTAGTTCATCCTCTAACTCGTCCCGTTAAATCAAGGGATCAGCCTTTGCAGTCTGTACCAAGAGTTAACGGTTCCGTAAAATCAAGGCCTAGGGTTTTCCAACCCGTACCAAGACCTAACGTTGTGTTAGACCGGACTAGTCAAATATTAGAGTACTCATGATGCGCATATGAAACAAATACTTTATTGATTTCAAGAAATATTCATACATTGAAATAATTCAAGATTGGGCCCGGCCTAATGCCAAATCGAGTCAACTCAATAGAAACCAAAATACCGTTTACAAAAGGCATGAAAGTCTACTCCGGTGGTCCTAACGTCCAGAACCAGGCTATCCGATCATCCTTACTAAAGCTACCTGCAAAAAGAACAACAGAGTTTGGTGAGTAACCTAATGTTACTCAGTGAGCTGGCGGCCTATACCCGAAACCTATAAACTAACCCAAATAATCCAAAATAACAATCAATATAGCCCTAGCATGCAATCAAATTTAAAGCTAAACAAGTAAAAAATTCACTATCTAATCAAACCGTTACTAAGTTAGATTTGGCCTCCTACCTTGATCTAACTTCAAGTAACGGGAACCTGCATGAAAACAAGTCAACAAGCAATCCCTAGTTAAACATATATACGCATGAGGTCAACAATCATGTAGTGTTAGACACTTAGACTATACATGTATCATTAACCGGTCGACCAACAATTAGACAAGAACATGATCGGCCAATCAGTGATACCGTAGAGCTTTCATCTCCACCACCCTTCATAAGCAACCACTTAAACAATATAACAGCCAACTTCAGGTCTACACTAACAAAAGAGACACCAAGCCTAATCCGACACCTAACCAGAAATTAGAACTCAATGATAGAAACCTGCAAGACAATCAATCACCAATATTCAATAATCGTAATTTAACTAACTACGACTCGATCTAACTCGTAACACTGTATTTCCGTCTTACACTTACCCTAGGGTTCCATAACCCTTTACTAAACAAGACACTCTAACTCGACACTCTAACATGGGCCATGTTGGCTTCGTATTCCTCCTCTACATCAGCAATACCCTATCTCCCTACTAAAAAGGCTAGTAGGAGGAAATTTCAACCGACCGCGACACAGAGTCATTCGTGTCACCACGAGACAGCCCACAGTCATTCGGGTCACTGTTGGCCATTACAACGTCGTGTGACACTCAGCCCTAGGCCATGAACCCGTCTCTCTGATTCTTCCCGATCTAGCGAATAAGCGTTTTCCTTGAACCCGCTGGGTACGAGTTCGAGGAAAAACTAATCACCCCTAACCATGCCTAGCATCGTCGGGTTACGCACATGCTGTCGGCACACACTCAACATAAACAAAAATCAAGGACCTAACCTAAGGTTAGAGTTCCAGATCCTAGCTAGACTGGACTCCACAACACTAACCAATAGTAACAGTAGGCCGACCTATATAGCCTAAGACCCTTAGTACTAACATATACTAAATTAAAAAATGATATCATAAATATATAAATCAACCAGTTAGATACTCTCTTACCAAGAGCTGACTAACCTCAATCAACAAGATTAATTAAGAAAGCAAGAATATAATTAATCTAACTAGCAATCTACTTAATCAAACCGTTACCCAGATAATTCAGCCTCATGCAATGAAACTATCATTAAAGATAACGGGAACCTGCATTCAACCATATCAACACACAATAATATCAAACATGATGTATCCTAGCCGTAGTCCTATTCAGGTTATTAACTCATTCTTAATGATATTTTATCTCAGCTTAGCCCGTGCTAAACTGAGTCTGGTTCAATAAAATAACCCTAAGGACTCTATCATGCAATAACGTGAGCATTCTACTCTATATGCGACTCCATATATCCTAAGTTCCAAGTGTAACCCAAACATAACACAAAACTAACCTAATTTCCAAGCAGAACTCAAACAAAATCAACTCACAGTGTTCTATGCCGATAAGCAGCTGGTTGATCGGAGAGGACTTAGTCAAAACCCAATGGACAAGTTGAGTTGACTGGACTAGACTGATATTGACTTGGACAGAACCTCGGCTGGATCATGAAGAAATTGACTTGGACTGATCTGGACTCGGGCAGAACTTTCTCTAGTTGTTGGACGATTCCTTCGGACTTCCTAGCGGAGTATCGAACTGACCTAGACCAAGCTTAGCCTGTCAACTCACCATTTTGGGAGTAGACCGTTTGGTCTACTCGCCAAACGGCGAGTAAACCGAGTTTGTTTGGTCTACTCGCCTTTTGGGGAGTAGACCAAGCTTGTCTAGTCTACTTGCCGTTTGGGGAGTAGACCGAGATTGTCTGGTCTACTTGCCGTTTGGGGAGTAGACCGAGCTTGTCTGGTATACTCGCCGTTTGGGGAGTAGACCGAGCTTGCCTGGTCTACTCGCCGTTTGGGGAGTAGACCCTTTGATCCACTCGCCGTTTGGGGAGTAGACCGTGTGGGTTCCTTTTAGTCGAACCGGTGAGTAGACCGTTTTGTTTGGTTAAACCGGTGAGTAGACCCTTTACCTTGTACGTGTGGGTTCAGTTTAGTCGAACCGGTGAGTAGACCCTTTACCTTGAACGTGTGTCTTGGAGTCTTAAAGACCCTTTCCACTCCCTTCTCCTTGCCTCTGGGATCCACTCCAGTCAGCCTTGCCATTCCCAAATCGATCCATACCTTGTTGTTGCTTAATATCCACCATATACACCTATACTGCCTTGGCCTATGAGAGTGAACTCTGGTCATCTCTCTTCTTCCCCGGCCATTTTCGTGTATTTCATGATTTTATAGGAAACCTAGGACATGATATTCAATGATCAAACTCCATCAAAAGTCGTTCATAACTTCCCTTCCATGGAACTCCCATGAAACTGTTTTCTACACTGCATTGCTTTCAAGTCTGTTCATGCCCTTGAGAGTGAATTCCGGACTTCTACCTTCTCTCTTGAATATTTGTGTGTGTTCCCAAGACACATAGGAAGCCTGGGATGTGTTCATCCAAGATTAAACTCCACCCAAGGGTCGTACATCACTTCCCCCGTTAATACCCATGAAACTGCCTTTCTACACACATCTGCCTTCAAGGCTGTCTCGGCCATTGGAAGTGCATTCCGGCCCTCCATATCCTCTCCTGGCTATTTGAGTGTATTTTATAGATGTATAGGAATCCTAGGGCGTTCCAAAAATTAATCAAAACTCATTAGAGGGTCGTCCTCAACTCTTTTCTTCATTGCCTTCCAAAACTGCCTCTTTGCTGCCTATGAATGCATCTTTGTCTTGGACTATTGAATCCGACCATACCTCTGTTTTTATCTGGTTTTCTTTGTGTTTCAGAGTGTAGAAATAAGACTGGCATGCCTGCAAATGCACGGACTTGCCTTCCTTATATAGAAGAAGGGGTGGTTACTTCTTAACCATTGCATCCCTTCGGTATCAATTCTGGCCATTGATTTAATCAATGGTCCAGATCACATCCATTCGCCTAGGGCAGTTACCAGACGTCCCTGACATGCCTAACTGCCCCTAGACACGTCACACACAAGCCCAGGCTGTTTTTCCAAGACCCTGCTCCAATCCCAAGTGCCCACCTGTTCATAGCCATCATTGACCAACCAACCGGCCCGGTAGCTGCCCGGACCCGACCCAATGGTCCGAGATTCGAACGCTCCGTCTAGCTGAGTTGAGCTGATCCCCAGATAAACCAGCTGAGTGAGATAGTCCATGCAGCTCAGGGAGCTGATACACTCTACTTGAGTTCCAAGTGAGCTTCGTCCAGCTGGTTGAGCTTCTTGTTCGCATCACCCAGCTGTGATACACTTTGTACAGCTTGATATTTTCATTTTATTCAATCCTTCTAAGTCCCTTGGTCTATTTCCAGACCAAGACTTAGTTTTACCGTGATCCATTCTTATCATTCACTTCATCGAGGATCACCTAGCTGATCCAGCTTCCCTAAGACCTCGTCCAGCTACCGGATCGCTCGGCAAGCTCCTTTGAGCTTTCCTCTTCCTTATTTTGGCTAAGTGTGAGCTCCTTGATGACCTTAACCACGTTTTGGACTATGATACGCTTATATTTAGGTCACATGACCTGACTGGTGTGTCTCCTTGCGCATGGTCCGTCCCGGTGATCTTACCCAGGATCGGGGACATGACATGTCTCCCCCACTTAATAGGGATTCGTCCTCGAATCCGGTCCAAGTGTATCTTCCTTAATGAACTGACCATATCACTCTGGTATTCAGCCTTCATCCTCATGTCTATCTTACTGATCCCGTCTTTGATCAGCCTTTAAACAAGTCTCCCCACTTGATAGAGATTTATCCCTAAATCTTATCAAGTGGTCCATCTGGTTTTTGCTTATGGCATCCTTACTTGGCTACTCAACCATACTTAAGGATCCGTCAACCTTCGTATAAGTAATACCAACTTGTAGTCTTTCCAAACAAACCACAACTTGGCCATATTGCGATTTAGTCAATACTAGACTAAACCTTCTGAACCTGACTTCTGTCCATCACCGGACTTTGTCATAATTCGATCATGGTCAACTCAGGATGTGATTATATTCCGGTCCTGGTCCACTCAGGGACTCGACCGCCCCTTCCGACCATAGGTCCATCTCCGAGTAGGTCGCCTCCTGATCCTCATCCCCCACCGGACTTGATCATATTGCGGTTCTGGTCCACTACGGGACTCAACCGTCTCATCCCAACCATAGGTCAATCTCCAACTTAGTTGTGCTGAGATCCTCATCCCACACTGGACCTGATCGTCATTATCCCAACCATAGGTCAATCTCCGACTAGGTTATGCAGCGATCCTAATCCCTCTTCGACTTGATTGTCTTTATCTCGATCCTAGTCAGTCCCGACTAGATCCCAAATGGACTCGATCGCGTAAGCAAACCCTGGTCCCTTATCGGACTCGATTGTATATCGACCCTGGTCGTTAGCTCGACCATCTCGTCAAGAGCAATGCGGTATGGACTTTTAGACATTGGGTACATCCTTGGTTCCAGTTCTATTATGAACGCGTCTGCCCTGTCAAGGGGGACTCCCTGCAACGCCCGAAACACATCCTCAAACTCATTGACCAGCGGCATCCCGTCTAGGTTACCACCCTTTACCATCTCCTTAGTGGCGATTGTGGCTATGTAAGCCTCACAACCTCTCTCTAGCATCCGTTCCGCCGGGACTGCTGAAACCACTACAACACTGGAGGCAGGTTTATTAATCTTAGACCTTATCGGGGGTCTACACCCACTCTCAAACTGCACCTGAACCGATAACAGTCTAAGGTGGCCCGATTCTTTACAAGTCAGATCCGCAGGCATTACCCTGTCTGTGATCAATACATAGATCCGTAGGCCTTACCCTGACTGTGATCAATAATCAGATCCGCAGGCATTACCCTGACTATGATCAATACTCATATCCGCATGCATTACCCTGACTATGATCAATACTCAGATCTGCAGGAATTACCGTGACTGTGATCAATACTCAGATCCGCATGCATTACCCGGACTGTGATCAATACTCAGATCTGCATGCATTACCCCGACTGTGATCAAAACCAAGATCATAGTCCATCCGGACTAAATCCAATTTGGTCTCGTTCGAATAAGCCAACCCTGGTCCTTCATTGGACTTGATTGCATATCGAACCTGGTCCACTCTCCTAGTTGAGTAGGATCTTGGTTTGATAAGACATTTGGAAAACGTGGACGTTCTCCAAAGTGTCACAATTCCATGAAAGTCCCATAACATTCACAAGAGTGTTGATAATATGCCTCAATTCCCATCAAACTAAGATACATAACGTATGCTCACTTGTTTTGGAACGGCCACCAAGGAATAACACTTAACCTCAGTAGATTGCTGCACGTTTATTTCAACCTAAGCCACTCTCTAGTCCATGTTACCTCCCTTGTTCAGGTCGTACATACAAAGGTCTTGCATTGTGCCCCTTCGTCCAATCCGTCTATTGCTTCTAAATAACTAGATCGACCAACCTTTCTGTTTCAGGATCTTTCCCTTGGAGATCATATCTTGGCTAAGCCGGTTCAACTTAGAACTTTCCCGTTCACAAGGATGAAACCCAATCTTGCCTAATCTCTCACTTTGCTCACCGCAGCTAAGGCTCCAAGTCATCTTAGTTTTCAGAAATAATATCGGTTTTGAACTCAATGTCTTTGAGCCTTGTCCTTAACAGGATCAAGCATGCTCTGATACCAACTTGTAAGACCCGGTCCGGCCTCTCAGGGCGTGATCGACGCCTCACGTCGCTCGGTCCTCTTCCGGACGGAACCTCTAAATTTTTCGCCCTTTATCTATATTATCGCCCATAGGCGAGGGCGAACTTAGATATTAGGTCAAGACTACCCTAGTCATTCCCTAGCTTAGACCAATTAAACTCATACGCAGCTGATTATACTATACTAACCATTGGCCTAAAACCAATCTAACACTTGTCCAATCTAATTGTCTATGCCTTGGCAGTTCACTTAACCACCTTCCAGCTTATAAATCGATCCTTACACGGTACAAGTCATACAATTCTGAGCTTCCATACCCCTAAACCGTTCTACCAGCATCCTAGCAAGATACTGCTTTATCCAAGTATTTGCTAAGTCATACCTTGGCCACATCCACGGAGCTTGTTAGCTCATCGGCCAAGCTGAATTGGTTAGCTCTTCCTCTTAGCTGAATTAGCTAGCTCATCCAGCTCATCGAGCCGACTCACCTCAGCTAGATAGAACCAAACTAAGGCCAGCTGCCTCAGCTTGTTGAGCTAGGTCATCCAGCTAGCTAAGCTGAACCACTTCACCTGAGGTTCCATCTACTCTCTTCCAGCTGATCGAGCTACAAGATAGCTGCACCCAGCTCCCTGCCATCTTGTCCAACTTTCTTATAATTGCATAAACTTCTCTCCTTGGGTACTTAGTTATTCAACCAACCATCCCCACAGACCAAGTAACGTTTGGGAAGTCTTCAACAGCAACAGTTCTGCATCTAGCTCCTCTTAGCTAATGCATCAACCATTATCCTCACGCTTGGAGGATATAATAGCAAGTACCTATCCTTGACTAATAACCAACCACCCCACATGACTCAGATCTGACGAGTCTTCATACTTACCTAACCAGCCATGGAACCATGTCCCCATGAACCCGATCAGTCTTGCTCTTACTTGCGGTTCATCCTTTGATCAATCAGACCAGACACCTTGATCCATTATATATGGATCAGATCGTCCATCCTTACCCATGATCAGATCACACACAGCCTTCCTTGAATAACCGCACCAGCTCAATGCTTGTGTCGGTCCCAAAAATGAATCTCTGGCCCAAAAATGACATCCTTCAAACCTACTCCAAAAACTAATTAAAATTCATGACAATTCATGATAAATCACCACTAAGAGATTTCCATACTTGGAATCCACCAAATCCATTCGGATCATATGAGAACCGCTCATGGGCAGTCCCCATGAACCATGTTCATGTTTGGTTCCATTTAGAACATGACCTTGGCCCATTACCAAGCCAATTCCGAGACCAAACCCACCCTGTTCCTCATTCCAATAAATAGTATAAAATGAAGGGAAAGTAATTTAAACAGACAAGGAAGAGATAGGATATAGCCATTACAAAATCGCCCCAAAATCATGATCAAACCGATCGATGATCTTGGCCTATTGTTTTATGGCCATACCCTTTACCTTGAACGTGTGTCCTGAAGTCTTAAATCCCCTTTCCAATCCCTTCTACTTGCCTCTGGGATCCACTCCATTCGGCCTTGCCTTTCCTAAATCGATCCATACCTTGTTGTTGCTTATTATCCACCATATAGACCTTACCTGCCTTGGCCTATGAGTGTGAACTATGGTCATCTCTCTTCTTCCCTGGCCATTTGCGTGTGATACATGATTGTATAGGAAGACTAGGTCATGATATTTAATGATAAAAATCCATCAAAGGTCTTTCATAACTTCCCTTCCATGGAACTCCCATGAAACTTTTTTCTACACTGCATTGCCTTTAAGGCTGTTCATGCCCTTGAGAGTGAATTCCGGCCTTCTACCTTCTCTCTTGTATATTTTCATGTGTTCCCAAGACACGTAGGAATCCTGGGATCTGTTCATCCATGATTAAAATCCCCCAAGGGTCGTGCATCACTTCCCCCTTTAATACCCATGAAACTGCCTTTCCACACACATCTGCCTTCAATGCTGTCTCAACCATTGGATGTGCATTCCGGCCCTCCATATCCTCTCCTGGGTATTTGAGTGTATTTTATCGATGTATAGTAAGCCTAGGGCGTGCTAAACATTATTCAACACTCATCAGAGGGTCGTCCTCAACTCCTCTCTTCATTGCCCTCCAAAACTGCCTCTTTGCTGCCTTTCAATGCATCTCTGTGTTGGACTATTGAATCCGACCATATCTCTGTTTTTCTCTGGTTTTCTTTGTGTTTCAGGGTGTAGGAAGCATCCCTGGCATGCCTGCAAAGGCCCGGACTTGAGTTCCTTATATAGAAGAAGGGGTGGTTACTTCTTAACCATTGCATCCCTTCGGTATCAATTCTGGCCATTGATTTAATCAATGTTCCAGATCACACCCATTCGCCTAGGGAAGTTACCAGACGTCCCTGACATGCATAACTGCCCCTAGAGACGTCACAAACAAGCCCAGAATGGTTGCCAAAGCCCCTGGTCCAATCCCAAGTGCCCACCGGTTCATAGCCATCATTGACCAACCAACCGGCCCGGTAACTGCCCAGACCCGACCCAATGGTCCAAGCTTCCAACACTCCGTCTAGCTGAGTTGAGCTGATCCACAGATAAACCAGCTGAGTGAGATAGTCCATCCATCTCAGAGAGCTGATACACTCTACTTGAGGTCCAAGTGAGCTCCGTCCAGCTTGTTGAGCTTCTTGTTCGCATCACCCAGCTGTGATACACTTCGTACAGCTTGATATTTTCATCGTATTCAGACCCAGAATTAGATTTCTCATGATCCTTTCTTATCATTCACTTCATCGAGCTTCACCTATCTTATCCAGCTTCCCTCAGACCTCTTCCAGCTATCGGATCGCTCGCCCGGCTCCTTTGAGCTTTCCTCTTCCGTATTTTGGCTAAGTCTCAGCTCCTTGATGATCTTAGCCACGTTTTGGACTATGATACGCTTGTATTTAGGTCACATGACCTGACTGGTGTGTCTCCTTACGCCATGGTCCATCCCGGTGATCTTACCCAGGATCGGGGACATCACATGCCTTGTCGATTGTGCCCTTGGTCGAATTTATATTCTTGGGAAATCTTCCATATCTTCCCTATTCTAAGTTCTGTTATGCTGCTTTTTGATTTATAAGTTCTCCTTTCTTTTTTCTTGACAAGAAATCTTTCTCGAGAAGTTTTTAAGGCTGATTTTGTCGTGACCGATTTTGAACCCAACAGTAGTCTTGTTTCATTGTCCTAGGTCTCAGAAGAACACTCACCAGAAACAGACAATCGACATTGGTAGAAAGTGAAGTTTTTGAGCCACAAATCAGCTTGGAACAAGAAACAACTCCTACAGCTCTGTCTCCTGACTCACAAGATACTGTAAGGAACTTAGTATCCTCAATTCTGTGCCTGATTTGTTTGTTATGGTTAGCTGCAAGGATGTAAAACGTTTTGGTCTTGATAAAGTGAATGAATATTGTGTTCCAAACTCTGTTTTTGAAAATATTATTCATTCTTTTAAGAAACTTGAACCTGAAAAACACTTTGATCAAAAACGTTTTCAGTGTGTTGTTGACCATTTTCATGGTCTGGTTTTGAATTTTGATCAGTTTATTGAACACAACAAAAGGTTTGATCACCCTGAAAAGACATTAGAGATTGTTCTGCAACAACATGATTTCTGTTTCAGAAAGCTTTGTGATTCATTTTCTTGCTTTAGAGATAATGGCTTTGATCTAAGTTTTTCTAGGCATGAACTGGTCAATGATGATTTTTTGCAGCTTCTTATTCCTTGAATAAACCTAGGGAGTTGCAGGAACCAAAATCACTTAGGACTGAAATTGAGTTTGATCATGAATCAGTTTTGAAACCTGTTAATTCTTGTTCTGGAAATGGTAAATCTTGGTTTGTTATGGGATCATACGTGCAGAAAGAAGTTGTCTTTAACTTTGATGATATATTAGTGTACAACACATTCTTTTAAATCCCTGCTAAACATGTGACACATGTGCTAAATGATTTTGAGCTTGAACTTAAACCTTTGTGTTCTGAATCTGATCAAGTTGGGCACGTTTTGGATATGATCCATGGTGTTTCATGCTCTTGGAAACATTCTGGTGTATAACACTTCTTTTTATATGCATCATAAAGGTCTGAAACTTTTGCAGCATGATCCAGGAAAAGAAAGTTTGGGTTTTGATCTGAACAAGGGCATGTCTTGCACTGATAATTCTGGATATCTAGCCTCTGTTTTGAGTGTCCATGATAAACTTGATCAGTCTCAAATGAGTGCAGAGATCATGTTTACCAGCATGCGATTTGGAGATGGAAGTACTTGAGGAAAATAGCCTCAAAACTCCAAGGAAGTTTCTGTCCAAAACCTTAGTTTGATGTTGTTTTCATGCTTATTTTGTTGATCATTTGTTTCACCTCTAACTTGTTTCCTTATAATGTAGGAGATGCATATTTGAGGACAAATACCTTCAAAGGAAGAGGGGATGATGTAACCCTGCCTAGCTGTGCAATAAACGGAAGAGGGGATGATGTAACCCTGCCTAGCTGTGCAATAAACCAAAACTACCCGAGTTGGACCATGAAGAAGCTTGTGATGTAGAGAGACCAACCAGATATCAAATGGGAGTTTGGAGACTATCTCACTCAATCAACTGACCATGAATAGACTTATAGACAAGCTAAAACCAGTGCAGTTCGCGGGATTACAAGAGATGATCAAAGAATTCACTTTCTCGGTCATATCGGTTCATGGAGGCCACCTGATGATCTAATAAGTTCTTGTTCCTCCTCAGTGAACCAATGCATTCTTCTATGAATCCTAAATCAGTATTACATTCCAAGATGTCCAAGAAATCTTATGGCCACGTTTTGGATCAAGAGGCCCAAGGAGAAGTGATTTCAGCCCAAACTTGTTGCTTATTCTGATCAGCCTTTCTAAGCCCAAAAGAAGTTCAAAACCAAGTTAAAGATCCATTATCACTTTCTGATGGTCCAAACACTAAATTCATGTCCAAGAACCTATCTGAAGCTGTTTTGGATCAAGTGGCCCAAGAAGAAGTGTTGCAGCCCATGGGAAGTTCATAACAAATTCGTAATGGGTTTGTTTCAAGTCAAATTCGACCAGCCCTTTGTCAAATCCATTTCAAGCCTATTCTCAAAAAGAATACGAAGAGGGAGTCAGAAAAAATTCTCGGTCGTGGCATGCCAAGAGTCATTCCACAAAAACACTTATTCTGGTCCAAAATCAAGGCTACATTCCTAGTTTCTAAATTTCTTAATTTCTACACTTTTTCTTTTCATTTCTACAACTTGTAAGTCCTATATAAAGGGATGCACGACCAGAATAAGATTCATTCACCTTTTTTTATCAAAAACTATCACTTAAACTGTGAATCGTTTGTTCATCTTTGAACATCGAACTGCTAGGAGTTCATTCTCTGACTGCAAAACTTGTCTTTGTTCACAAACAGAGTTCATTCTCTTGATATTAGATACATCTACACAAATGTTGATCAATCCACAGATCCTCACTGAAGTTCATCAACCATCTCGACTTATATCCATCAAAACTATCATCATCTATCATCCAAACCATCATACCAACATTCAAAGTATCAGGGGCAAAGGAATCATGTCTCAAGGGGTCTATCAATCTGTTAAAAGAGCAGCCAATGATCTGAATTGCAAAGTTATTTTTAGTCCTGATGATGTGTGCTTTCAGGATATTAATACCAGCAAGATGATGGGAAAAGGTGTTAGCAATGGAGAGCTCTATTTGCTTGAAGACACCAAGCTTAGATCAGATTTCTCTTGTGCTTTTAGTTCTACTTCTGTTTTAGCTAGTGATGTTCTATGGCATGCTAGAATAGGTCACCCCCATGATCGTGCCTTTGAACTAATGTTACCTAATCTGACTTTTAAGAATGAAAATTGTGACACATGTATTCTTGGTAAACATTGCAAATATGTTTCCCTAAATATATGACAATCTATGAAAACTACTTTGATTTGGTTCACTCTGATGTGTGGACAGCACCTTGTGTTTCTAGAGAAAACCATAAGTACTTTGTTACTTTCATAGATGAGAAATTAAAATATACTTGGCTCACTTTGAATCACAGTAAAGATAGGGTGTTATAAGTATTTATTAACTTCCAAACCTATGTATCTAACCATTTCAATTCTAAGATCAAAATCTTTAGGTCTGCTAATGTTGGGGAGTACACAGGTCCTCCCTTAAAACATCACCTAGCAAAGCATGGACTTATACACCACAAAAAAATGAAGTAGCTGAATGGAAGAATAGCCATCTCATGGAGGTTGCAATGAGCATGATGTTCCACACCAATGTCCCTAAAAGGTTTTGGGGAGATGTTGTTGTGTCAACCTGCTACCTCATCAATAGTATTCCAACCAGAATCCTCCAAGATATCTCTCGCTTTCAGGTATTAAACAAAATCAAACCTCCAATTGATCATTTACGTGTATTTGGGTTTGTGTGTGTTTGTCTTGACAGCAGGAGGACAGAGAAATAAGCTAGAATCCAAGAGTGTCAAGGGTATGTTCATAGGCTATTCACACACGTAGAAAGGGTAGAAGTGCTACATCCCTGAATCAAGAAGGGTTATGGTTTCAAGGGATGTGAAGTTTGTGAAATCAAAAGGGTACTATGCTGTGAAGAATTGGGAAAGCCTTAGAGATCTCTCACATGGACCCTCTGATAGGACAAACAATATGCGCATCATTATGGAAAGTCTAGGCCTCACTCAGCTTCAGGCCAGTGAGGAACCAAGGAGATCACCTACTTCCCCAGTTACTGAAAGAACTGGAGAAGAAGCTGCACCCGTAGACCATCCTGATCCTGAGGGGGATACTGAACCCGAATCTCAACAGCAAATGGAAGATGATTCAGAGGCAGCAAATGATCAAGATGGACTACAAGATCTTAACATGACTAGTCTAGTGTAGATCAAGATCAGGGAGAGCAAGTAGAGACATGGGTTGAAGAGCAACAGATTCAACCACTAAGGAGAAGTACCAGAGTAAGGAAGCATCCATCCGATTGGTATTGATCTGAATGAATAAAGAAGACAAAGAAATAAAGCTTTATAAGGTTTTTATAAGACTTTATAAGCTGGTCCGTATAAGAGATTTATAAGATTTTATAAGCAAGTATTCAGCTTTAGGAATATTCTGAGGGTACTCTCTGAATGCTCTGGACGATTTAAATAAGAGGAAAGATCCGTTGGAACAAAAGGCTAAAAGAGGGTCACATGTTGTGTTAAGGAGCGAGAGGGTGGATGAGATGTTACTTTCTCCAGACCTGTCTGAGCCATTTCGTTTCTATCCTCTCCATTTGTTTATTATTTTCGTGTGTCCTCTTATTTCTGTATATAGTCTATTTAAAATGTAACACACAACCTAAATTAAGTAAGGAGACAGAACTCATCTATTCCCTATTTTCTCTGTCGAACAAAAACAACAACTCTCTCTCTCTCTCTCTCTTAAGCAAATAAATCAAACATCATCTCTTTCCTCTGGTTTTGGTGTTCTTTACCTTATTTTTCATAAAACTAATATGGTATCAGAGCTTCTAAGCTTCTAAACCCATTTTTCTTCCGCATATCTCTTCCACTCTTCATTCTCTTTCATTTTCTCCTATGAGTTTCTCAAAAATCTCTTTAACTCTTCAAAATCTCTGGCAAGTTCATCAGCTGTTCTTCATCCTTTTTCATCTTATTTTCTTGAGACAATGTGAGTTAGCTTGTTTCTACTGGTTTCCTTTCTACTCCAGTACCCAGAATCCGAATCTCTTAAACCTCTGAAGAACATCCTTTTACCAACTGGACAATCGCACTTCGAAATGGAGCAAAGCAAGGCTGTGGTGATTCTAGTCACTCTTTAAGGAGTGAACTACCTTCTCTGGTCATGATTGATCAAGAATGCCCTTGGTGTAAGAGGTTTATGGTCCCATATCACTACCAGTGAGGAGCCAAAACAAACTACTCAAGGAGAAGATGGAAAGGAGATTTTAGTGGTAGATGAAGGCAAATGGAGTCAAGAGGACTTTATGGTGTGGTCTATGATCCAGAACTCACTTGATGGTCCCATAATGGAGGCCTACTCTTACTGTGAAACTGCAAAGGAGTTGTGGTATACACTACAGAAGGTGTATGGTATTATATCCAACCTCAGCAGGGTCTTTGAAGTGAAGAAAGCTATCAACTGCTTGAACCAGGAAGACATGGAATTTAACCAACATTTTGGTAAGTTCACAGCTCTCTGGGTTGATCTGGAGATGTTGAGGCCGAGTACCACTGACCCTACCATTCTAAATGAGAGGAGTGAGCAAGACAAGGTGTTTGGTCAGCTCCTCACTCTCAATCCAGCCTACAATGATCTCATCAAACACTTGATGAGGGCAGCCAAGCTACCTACTCTTGAGGAGATATGTGCCCAAATACAGAAGGAGCAAGGTTCAGTGGGTCCCTTTTGTGGAAAAGGTGACTTGATCATGGCCCACAAGGCTGAAGCTTCAGCTAACAAAGTCTTCTTCAAGCCAGAGAACCGGCGAGTCACTTGTGAGCATTGCAACAAGAGTTGTCACATGAAGAACCAGTGATGGATCCTTCACCCACATCTCAGGCCACCATCAAGATTTAACCAAGCAAGGGCCAATGAAGCCGTTCAGCAAGCCTCTCAACCTATGCGCCAAAATGGTGAAGGAAGAGCTCTGGTCTCTATCACCTATGCAGTTGGAGCCACATCTCAACCCCCTTATGATGATGCCTTCATCCGCAAGTCAGACATTGAAGCCCATATCAAGGCTCTCAATGCAAACTCTGGTAAGATCAGTACTAAAGTTTTAAATAAACCATTGTGTACTAAACCACTGATTATTGATTCAGGAGACTCTCACCATATGATCAGGGACTCTAGTCTTATTAGTAACATTGAACCTGCCCTAGGAAATGTAGTGATTGCTAATGGTGATAGATTACCTATTAGATGCATAGGGAACTTGAAATTGTTTGATTATAAATATAAGGCATTTTATATGCCTGCATTTCTTCTAACTTGCTTTCAGTTAAAAAGGCTAATACTGATCTTAATTGCAAAGTTATTTTTAGTCCTAATAATGTCCATTTTCAGGATATTGAGACAAGCAAGATGCTTGGGAAAGGTGTGAGCAAGGAAGGGTTGTGTTTGCTTGAAGACATCAAACTTAGTTCTGATATTTCTTGTGCTTTTAGTTCCATTCCTGTTTTAGCTTCTAATTTATTATGGCATGCTATATTAGGTCATCCTCACTCTCGTGCTTTAAGTTTAATGTTGTCTAATCTTTCCTTTAAAACTGATAGCTGTGAACCTTGTATCCTTGACAAACATTGAAAGTCTGTTTTTACTAAATCAACTACTATCTACGATCACTGCTTTGATTTAGTTCATTCTGATGTGTGGACAGCACCTTGTGTTTCTAGGAAAAACCACAAATATTTTGTTACCTTTATAGATGAGAAATCAAAATACAATTGGCTGACCTTGATCCAATCCAAAGATAGGGTGTTAGAAGCTTTTATGAACTTTCAAAGTTATGTAACAATCACTTCAATGCCAGCATTAAAATTTTTAGGTCAGACAATGGCGGGGAGTACACAAGCCATGCTTTCAAAAATCATCTATCCAAACATGGGATCATTCATCAAACAAGCTCCCATACACACCACAACAAAATGGAGTGGCTGAGAGAAAGAATCGACATCTTATGGATGTTGCCAGAAGCATGATGTTCCACATAAATGTTCCAAAGAGGTTTTGGGGTGATATTGTTGTTTCAGCATGCTATCTGATCAACAGAGTTCCTACAAAAATTCTCCATGATGTCTCACCTTATGAGGTAATAAACAAAACTCGACCATCTATTGATCACATGAGTGTGTTTGGGTGTCTTTGCTTTGTCTTGATTCCAAGACAACAAAGAAATACACTTGAAGCCAAGAGTGTCAAAGATATATTCATTGGGTATTCAGCCAACCAAAAATGATACAAGTGCTACCACAGACTAGGAGGGTAATGGTCTCAAGGGATGTTAAATTTGTGGAGTCAAATGGGTAATATGATGAGAAAAGCTGGGATAATCTGAAGGATCTTTCTCACGCCTCATCAGACATAGCAACTAACCTGACAATAATCCTCGAAAGTCTTGGTATTAACCAGCCTAAAAAAAGGGAGGAGCCAAGAGAAGGCCCTACTCAAACAGCTGATTCAGTTGAAGATGGCATCCATGTTGATCATGAGGGGGGGGACCAACCAGAACCAGAAGAAACAATGCAACATGAAGGTTCTGAAAGTCATGATCAACCTGATCCAGAAGAAGTCCAAGAACAACCAAAAGAAGTGCAACTGCAACCGCTGAGAAGAAGCATTAGGATTAGGCATGATCCAGAAACCTGGAAAAATAAAAAGGTGTACTTCAATGCCAATGCAGTAGCTCATCCCAGTCAGACTGTTTGTTCTTTGGCCCAATATCCGGAAAGCATCAAGTCTTCATGAGTAATGTAGATCAAGAGTACCACCCAAGGACTTATGAAGAGGCAATGGCAGATGATGAATGGGGAGAATCAGTTGAGGAAGAAATCAATGCCATGAGCAAGAATGATACCTGGTTTAAAACTGAGATCCCCAGAAGCAAGAAAGCTGTTACAAGTCGCCTACTCTACACCATCAAGTATCTAGCTAATAGAAAATCAAAAATAAAGAAGACAAGTCTGGTAGCAAGGGGATTCACCCAAACCTATGGAGAAGATTACTTAGATACTTTTGCACCAGTAGCCAAGCTCCACACCATCAGACTCATACTCTCACTTGCATTCAAACTTGGAGGGGGATTTATGGCAAATGGATGTGAAGAATGCCTTTATTCAAGGGGAACTAGAAGATGAAGTCTACATGCGCCCTCCTCCTGGTCTAGAAGACATAGTCAAACAAGGAAATGTGTTGAGACTCAAAAAGGCTATCTATGGGCTGAAGCAATCACCACGAGCTTGGTACCATAAGCTCAGCACTAGCCTTAATGGAAAAGGGGTTAGTCGATCAGAGGCAGATCCTACACTATTTACTCTCACCAGCCAACAAGGTATATTAGTCATTCTTGTGTATGCTGATAATATCATCATCACATGGAGTGACTAAGAAGGTATACAAACCACTATAGCTTACTTGAAATTTGTATTTGATGTTAAGGATTTAGGTGAGCTAAAGTACTTTCTTGGAATATAAGCATGCCGATCTAAAGAGGGGCTCTTCTTATCCCAAAGAAAGTACACACTTGATGTAACACCCCTGTACAGTCCTAGGCCGGACTAACCCGGAACGACCCGGAAGCGTTACATTTTTGGCGAGTACCGCAGTCAAGCCAATTAAAACTTCAAAACAAATCCAAAGTCTCATCTAGTCCGACCACGATACCACCCCTCTCGACCTCGGCCTAAGGCTTGCCAACCCGTACCTTGGTAGAGAGTTGTGTAAAGTTTAGACAAAACTAAATATAAGCGTTCTACAAGAATTTTATTAAACAAACATACTTTTATTTATTTTTCAGAGTCGGGAACTCGAGTAAAGTCCTCAAAATACAACAACAAAGAGAAAATTATCAAGTCAAATGGGTACCCATGAAAAACAAAACGAGTGAAAACATTAACATCTTGCTCCTTACAAACAACACCGGAAAACTACGCTGGCCTCGTCCTCTGCACCCCGCAAACGCCCGACCCTCTAAGGTTACCTGCATAGTAGAAGAGGGCGTGAGCAATCAAAATTACTCGGTGTGATTCCAAAATAAACAACAATCCCCCCTTAAGCCCATGCTAAAATACACAACACACACTCATATAATAAATATGCATGCAAACAATCAATGTGGAAGAAGGAATGTGCAACTACTAATGCAATGCAATAACCTAGACATGAATGCAATGCAATGACTCTACTTCCCCAGTCTCACCCATGAGACCTAACAACAAAGAAAAATAGTCTAGACTCAATCCTAGAATCAAAGACTCAAAAACAAAACACTCAAAGGATGGAGCCTTATGCTACATCGCGGGATCCCTTCACACCACGGAGCCCTAACCCTCCACCATGAATAATCCCGTCCACAAACACCAAAGTCACATGGCCGTAAAACATCACTCCAGGAATTGGGCTTCTCCCAATTTAACCTGGGCCGCATCATCATGCAGCGTTTGACCTAAATAAGAGGAAGAAGTTGTTGGAACTAAAGTCCAAAAGAGGGTCACATGTTGTGTTAAGGAGAGAGAGGGTGGATGAGATGTCACTTTCTCTTGACGTGTCCAAGCCAGTTTTTCTTTACCCTCTACCTTTGTTTATTATTTTCGTGTGTCCTCTTGTGTATGTATAGAGTCTATTTAAAATATAACACAGAACCTAAATTAACTAAGGAGAGAGAACTCCTCTATTCTCTCTTTTCTCTGTCGACCAGAACCAAGTCACCTCTTTCCTCTGTTCTTGGTGTTCTTCACCTTATTCATTAATGAAACCCTTCGTGTTTCGGATCCCACTTGTTTGATATGAGGGTGATTTGGTTTGTACTTCGATGGAATCAATGGAATGAGTGGATTCCTTGTGAGAACACATGGATGGACGATAGATTGTGGAGGAAGGTAGTGTTGAGGGTGATTATTCAGTGAGAGATCGATGGAGAGATCAATCACCTTTTTGTTGACCCTATGATCGAGCAGGTAACCGCTCGGACTTGATCACTAGGCAATTTGCAGAGGATTTGACTCCTAAGAAATCGATGTCCAGAGGCCGAACAAAGGAATCACAAGTTTTAGAGAGATTTTGATAAAAACAGTAAATGATTGAACAAAGAAAATTACAAGAATATATGTAGAAGACAAAAAAACGTCTAAGTCTTACTTGAATTAGAAACAAAGACTTAGACTTGTAGCTTTCAAAAAGAAAAGAGGTAAAAACTAGGCAAGACCAAAGACTGAATGGTTGAATAGCTTGACTCGGTTTTGGTCTTGTTCTTCATTTGAATGTGGGCCTGATGTGGTGTAAGTCAATCCAACAATTGTTTTCTCCATTCTTCTAGTTTTAGAACAAGTGATAGGCCCTTTAGAAAGATCAAATGGGTCTTTGGCTTGGGCTGAGAAAAGAGTTCCTGATCCATCAAGGTCTTGGGTCGAAATCGCATCTCCGTGGACTGAAAATGATGCATCTGTTCCTTTAGTAAGTTTGGCAAGATTTCTATCAGTTCCAGCTAGGTCCATCTTACTTGAAGTGTTCAGCTCATCCTGTTCCCCTTCAGTGTCACTCAGCTGTTCATCTCGTTTGTCTCCTCTTCAGTATCACTGAGCTGGTTCAGCTTATTCTGCTCCAAAACAGCTGCTGGTTCAAGCTCGGTTACGTCATCCCCTTCTTCTTTGAAAGGATTTGTCCTTAAATCTGGATCAACTGCACAATAAGGAATCAAGTCAGCAACATTGGAGGTTGAACTCAGTGTGTACTTACCTTCGAGATCAATCTTGTAAGCATTGTTATTGATGTGTTCAAGCACATGGAAAGGTCCATCTGTTCTTGACATGAGTTTGGATTTTCTTTCAGCGAGAAACCTTTCTTTCCTTAAGTGAACCCACACAAAATCTCCATGCTGAAGCACAAGTTCACGCCTACCCTTGTTAGCATACTTCTCATATTCCTTTGTCCTTTCCTCAATGTTCTTCTTCACCTGTTCATGCAAAGACACAACATACTCGGCCATGGCTAAGCCATCAAGGTTAGCTTGCTCACTGAGAGGTAATGGCAACAGGTCCAGAGGGGTTAAAGGATTGAATCCATACAGAATCTGGAAAGAAGAGAACTTAGTAGCCCTATGAACAGAATGGTTGTATGCAAACTCTACATGTGGTAAACAATCTTCCCAAGACGTAAGGTTCTTTTTAAAAACAGTTATCAAGAGTGTAGACAAAGTCCTATTAACTACCTCAGTCTGTCTATTATTTGTGGATGGCAAGTAGTAGAGAACATGAGTTTAGTTCCTAGTTTAGACCACAATGTTTTCCAGAAATGACTCAAAAACTTATAATCCCTATTATAGACAATGGTTCTAGGCATTCCATGCAAACGTACCACTTCTTTAAAGAAACAAGTCAGCAACAATCAAAGCATTATCAGTTTGATGACCAGGTAAGAAATTAGCCATTTTTGAGAATCTATCTACCACAACAAAGATTGAATCACGTCCTTTCCTAGCCCTAGGCAAACCAAGCACAACGTTCATAGATATGTCCACCTGAGGAGCAATAGGAACATGAAGAGGAGTATACAAACCTTGTGGGCGAGACTTGGCTTTGGCTTGGACGCAAACAACACATCTTTTGCAAACCTTCTCTACTTCTTTCTTCATACTCGGCCAGTAGAAGTGTTCTTTCAAGATGCTGTAAGTCTTTGCGATCCCAAAGTGCCCCATAATCCCTCCTCATGGACTTCTCTGACATACATTTCTCTCAAAGAGCAGTTAGGAAGACATAGCCGGTTTTTAAAGAATAGAAACCCATAAGAGTGATAGTAATATCCACTAGTATGCTTCTCAAAATCTTTGTATATATCTCTAAAATCAGGATCATCTGCATAATATGACGTAATCTACTCAAATCCTAACAGATTAGTCTCCATAGATGATAACAGAGAGTACCTCCTAGACAAAGCATCAGCAACAATGTTCTCCTAAACTTTCTTGTAGTGAATCACATAAGGAAAGGTTTCGAGAAACTCTACCCATCTGGCGTGCCTCTTATTGAGTTTGTGCTGGCCCTTCAATTGCTTGAGTGATTCATGATCAGTATGGATCACAAACTCTTTTGGCCAGAGGTAGTGTTGCCATGTTTCTAACGACCTGATCATTGTGTAGAGTTCTTTGTCAAAGGTAAGATAGTTTAGCATTTCCCCTCCTAGCTTCTCACTGAAATAGGCAATTGGTTTCTTCTCTTGCATCAAGACTGCTCCAATACCTAAACCAGAGGCATCACACTTAATCTCAAAGGTTTTAGAAAAATCAGAAAGTACCAGCAAAGGAGCATTAGTCAACTTCCCTTTCCAAGTTTGGAAGGCTTCTTCTTGTTCTTTTCCCCACTGAAGCCCCACATTCTTCTTGATTACTTCCATGAGAGGAGCAGCTCTAGTGCTGAAATCTCTTACAAATCGCCTGTAGAAACCAGCTAAGCCATGGAAGCTTCTTACTTCACTTACACTTGTGGGACTCGGCCATTCTCGGATTGCCTTCACCTTGTCCTCATCTACTTTGATTTCTTGAGCTGTGACAACAAATCCTAGAAACACAAGGTGATCTGGTCCAAAGCTACATTTCTTAAAATTTGCAAACAATGATTCTTTCTTAAGGACTTCAAGGACAGGTTTCAAGTGATGCACATGTTCATTCAAGCTCTTGCTATAGATCAGGATATCGTCAAAATACACTACCACAAAATGTCCTCTAAAAGCTCTCAAAACATGTTTCATCAATCTCATAAAAATACTAGGTGCGTTGGTTAGGCCAAATGGGATCACAAGCCACTCATACAAACCATGTTTTGTTCTAAAGGCAGCTTTCCCTTCATCTTCTTCTTTCATCCTAATCTGATGATAACCACTTTTCAAATCAACTTTTGAAAACACAAGAGCCATATAGCTCGTCTAAAATATCATCAAGTCTAGGATATGATATCTGTACTTTACAGTGATATTGTTGATGGCTCTGCAGTCTACACACATGCGCCAACTTTCATCCTTTTTAGGCACCAGGAGTACTGGTACAGCACATGGACTCATGCTTTCTCTGATGTGTCCTTTCTGCATCAACTCATCAGCTTGTATTTGGAGTTCAGTGGTTCATCTTGATTGGTTCTGTAGGCTGGTCTGTTTGGAAGAGAGGCACCTGAAACCAAGTCAATCTGGTGCTCAATGCCACGAAGAGGTGGCAGTCCTTCTGGAGCTTCATCTGAAAAGATATCACTGAATTCCAGCAAAATAAACTCAATTTCACTCGGTAGCTCCGGTGCAAGGTCAAAAGAAGCCATTAGTGCTCCCTTGAAGATAAACAATATCATATATTGGCCAAGTGCACTGCTTTCCTTATATCACTAGATTTAGCAGTAAGGAGAATACCTTTTGTTTCCTGGTTAGTAGGCGCTTTGGACTTGTCTTTTGCTTCCTTTCATCTGAATTTGAGTTGAACTTGATCATGATGAACCTCTTGTGGTGACAAAGGAGCCAAGACAATCTTCTTGTCTATGTGGTTGAAGGAGTGGCAATTTGTAAACCCATCATGGATGACTTTCTTGTCATACTGCCAAGGTCTCCCAAGAATTATATGGCTTGAGTCCATGGGAATGACATCACAAACAATCTCATTGTGGTATCTCCCAGTGGTTATAGGAAGCATTACTTGTTCAGTCACCTTCAACTCGCCATCCTCATTAAGCCATTGAAGCACGTAAGGCTTAGGGCGTTTTCCAGTCTTCAATCCCAACTTTTCTGCAAGAGTTTCACTAGCAACATTAGTGCAACTACCACCATCTATAATCAAGCTACAAACCTTATCATTAATAGTTCAACGAGTGTGAAAAACGATTCTCCCTTTGGTCATGTTCTTCTGGTTTGGATTGGACTTTCAAGGACCTTCTTGTCACCAGTTGCTCTCCATGGACTGGGTAGTCTATTCCTTCATCTTCAGTTGCATCAGATATCTCTTCTTCTGATACCAACTCACCACTATCCAAAAGGATAATCACCTTTTTGTTGGTACACTCATTGGCATAATGTCCAAAGCCATGGCACCTAAAACACTTGCCATCCCTAGATCTTGTAGCTGGTGTCTTACCCTTTTCATCACACTGATAGGCTTTTGTTTCCTCCTTTGGTTTGACAAAAACTTTGTCTTCCTTGGAATTAGACGATATGAAGTTGTTGCCGTAAAATCCTTTTGGTGTAGTCTTTCTTTTTAGCTGTTGCTCAATGAAAATTGCCTTGTAGAGAAGTTCATAGATGTCCTCATACTCCTGTAACTCCACTCTGTCTTGAATGTCAGGATTGAGACCAGCCTGGAATCGTGCCATAGTTGCTTCAGGACCTTCCTCTACATCGGCTTTTATCATTAGAATTTCCTTAGTTGCTTCAGGTAGTAATCATCTACACTTCTAGTTCCTTGGGTAAGTCTCCTAAGTTTTTGATGTACCTCCCTGCTGTAATGACCAGGAACAAAACGTTTCTTCATTATGGTTTTAAGCTCAAACCATGAGGACACTTGAGGCTCTCATGTCTTTCTCCTGGTTGTAACAATCTGATCCCCCTAATGAAGAGCATAACCATTGAACTCAGTAGCGGCCAATCTCACTTTCTTAGGTTCTGAATAGTCCTCGCAATCAAACAAAAGCTTCATTTTCTTTTCCCATTCCAGGTAAGAATTAGGGTCATTGGTACCACTGAAAGTTGGTTGCCTAAACTGTCATCTGGCCTTCTTCTGGATGCTATGTTGGTTCGGGTCTGAGATGCTGCTCTTACTTATTTTACTTCATCTGAACTCCTTCCAAACGATGAGTAACTGCCCTCAATCCCTCCTGTAGCCACTCTATTGCCTCTCATTTTCTCTCTAGCCGGTTTTCGAGCCTGTGAAGAAGTTCCCAAGATATAATCAGTTGGATTTTTTTTTCAAAATCTATTTTTTTGTTAAACTATTTCATCGTGTAACAGAACAGGGCCTCCATCTGCAGTTTATCAAACTTAATGGTATGTGTCTCCTCTCACTCCCTGTCATGAGACATGGTTACCTGTTACAAACTTATCAAGGAAAGGTTAGTTCAGAATAATCTAGCTGAAGCCTCACTAGTGTTTCTCTCCAAGTGTTTCTCTCAAGGTTTTCATAGTGAAGTTTCTCTGTGAATTCAAATAGCTCAGCAACAGAACAAAGATCAAAATTTTACAGAGAAAACACCTCCCCTCCCCCAAAGAGAAGAATATATAGGTAGATTGCAATATTTTGGTTACAAGAGGCTTTACCACCATAGACTGGTTTTCTCTTCAGTCTGGCCGGATTTCTCTTCAGCCTTTTTCTGATACTTTGATCGATTCTTTTGTATATATTTTTCAAACTGGTTGGCCCTCTTGTAGGACAACAGATAGATAGAGAAGATGAATGGACAAACAGAATTAAAAGATTGTAATCGAGGTTCCCAAAGAGAGAAGAAGAAAAAGAAAACAAACCCTAAATCAAAAGCCCCTAATCTGCTCTAATACCACGAATGAAACCCTTGGTGTTTTGGATCCCTTTAGTTTGATTTGAGGGTGAATTGGTTTGTACTTTGTGATGGAATCAATGGATTGAGTGGATTCCTTGCTAGAACAGAAGAATGGACGATGGATTGTGGAGGAAGGTAGCGATGAGGTTGATTCTTCAGTGAGAGATGACTGGAGAGATCATTCACCTGTTCGTTAAGCCTATGATCGAGAAGGTCACCGCTCGGACGTGATCACCAGGCAAGATGCAGAGGATTTGACTCCTAAACAATCGATGTTCAGAGGCTGAACAAAGGATTCACAAGTTTGAGAGAGATTTTGATAAAAGGAGTGAATGATTGAACAAAGAACATTATAAGAGTTTATTTAGAAGACAGAACACGTCTAAGACTTATTGGAAACAGAAACAAAGAATTAGACTTTTAGTTTTTGAAAAGAAAAGAGATAAAAAAATAGGCAAGACCAAAGATTGAATGGTTGAATAGCTTGACTCGGTTTTGGTCTTGTTCTTCAATCGAATGAGGGCCTGATGTGGTGTAAACAATCCAACAATTTCTTTCTCCATTCTTCTGTCTTAAAACGAGTAATATGCCTTTTAGAAAGTTCAAATGGGTCTTGGCTTGGGCTGAGAAAAGAGTTCCTGATCCATCAAGGTCTTGGGTCGAAATTGCATCTCCTTGGGCTTAAACAGATGCATTTGTTCCTTTAAAAGTTTGGGCCGATTTCTATCAGTTCCAGCTAGGTCCATCTCGCCTGGAGTGTTCAGCTCATCATGTTCCCCTTCAGTGTCACTCAGATGGTTCACCTCGTTTGTCTCCTCTTCAGTATCACTGAGCTGGTTCAGCTCATTCTGCTCCAAAACAGCTGCTGGTTCAAACTCGGTTACATCATTCTTCATAAAACTAACAATTGGATCGACACAAGAGTATACTTCAACAAAAAGGAAGTAGCACATCTCATACAAGAAACCTGCTCAATGGCCTACTATCCTCAGGAGCACCAAGTCTTCATAAGCAACCTGGACCAATAGTACATTCCAAGGTCTTATGAAGAGGCTAAGGAACTGGATGATTGGATAGAGTCAGTTGGAGATGAGATCAATGCCATGATCAAGAATGATACATGGTATGAAACTGAGCTCCCCAAAGGAAAGAAGGCTGTGACAAGTCGCATGATCTTCAACATCAAGTACCTAGCCAATGTAAAGCCCGAAAGGAAAAAGACAAGGCTAGTTGCAAGAGGATACACTCAAGTCTATAGAGATGACTATTTTGATACATTTGCACCAGTAACCGAACTCCATAACATAAGGGTGGTTCTCGCACTAGCTGTCAACCTGGAATGAGATCTATGGCAAATGGATGTTAAGAATGCATTCCTACTGTAAAAAAAGAGGATAAATAAGAAGAGTAAACTGTCAATGAGCTCTTGGCTCTGTTTGAACTAGAGAGAGAAGGAAAGGGTAAGTGATGTAGAGTGAATGTAGGGGATGAAGTATATAAATGAGGAGGATGAAGAGAATCTGAGAAAATAACAGATTATGAGTAGGTTAGGTAACCAGAGAGGAGAGAGGAGGAGAATTTCGTGAGTGATGAGAGAGAGACAGAGAGAGTAACCAAGTATATGAAGAGAGAAGAATTTTCTCCTTAATTTGCAACATGTTACAAGCATTCTTTAAAT
>CAJHQP010000130.1:195000-276992 GCA_905132765.1 Moricandia arvensis
TTGCTGCATCTAGATTCATGTCAGATGCAGATTAAGGAACTTAAAAATGCCAAAGTAGCTTGTCTTGAATCTGAAATGATCATGCTTATGCTTAGAGAGGTTCCTTTCAAAGATTAGAACTTGATGCGGTCTGGTTTAATCTGTTGTAAAGCTTGTGACATTGGTGATCAAAGTTGATGTTTAGTCAAGGTTTTATCCCAATGCTTGTGTCTTAACTTGCTTGGAGTTTTAAGTGATGTTTCAGGTTCCAAGGAGTGTTTCCAGTTCATCATCAATGTGAGTACAAGAGGAAGGGAATGCCCATTGTTAAAGCAATGGAGAGTGGTCGCTTGTGTGTGTGTGTGGACACACAAGGCGAGGTCATCACCTAAGTCTTGAGGAGACTGGTGACCTTAAGACTGGTGCTGAAAGGAATGGTTGATCAGTCGTTGTATGTGCAGTCTTTGGGATGTTGCACTCCCGATCTTAAAGCTCAAAACGGCTTAGTTCAAGCTTGGACCTAGACTCAATCCAAGCTTGAGGAGGGGAGTTAAATGAGCTACCTGGTTATCCTAAGCAAAATGACATGTGTTCCTCCTTACCATTGCAAGCAAACTGAAGAAAGAGCCAACCGGGTCTAGGCAGTGGCATTCCTGGTCAAGAGATTGTTCAGAGCAGCCTTGGCTGTGTATGAAGAAGGTTACTCTATCAATGCGACTTCTAGTGTGAGGTGGTTGAAGAGATAGATGAGGGATCAACCAGCAGTCCATCAAGTTGGCGAGTGATGAAGGAAGTTTGCAATGGTTTGTTCAGTCCGGATCATGAAGCCATCAAACTGTCGAAGCTTGTTCCTCTAAGAGGTCTCAAATATGAGAGGGAGTGTTGAAGAGCTTCAGTGATCCGAGAGAGTTCTAGGAGTGAGGGGTTCAATCAAGGCACTCCTCACCATTTAAACAAGGGAAATGATGTATCAGGTACTGGTTACTTTATCAAGGAATATCTGGTGTGTCCAAGCACTTGAACCTATTAGGAGGATATGTGAAAGGGGGAGAGACCACTATCAGGTTGAGTTGACGAGTACCATGGCTTGAGCCTAACTGAAGATGATCAAGGTCGTTTTCTAGATTCTCTAAGATGGCTATGAAGTCCGTTGACAGGGGGAGACCCAAACCGGGTCTTTGAAGAGGTCAAGATAAGGTTGATGAGTGCGCAAGATGTGTAGATCATTGCTGCGCTAGTTAGGCCATGATCCAGAGTTCTTTGTGTCCAACCACACTGGTTCTAAGACACAAAGAACTCAATGGTTAATCCCTAGGCCTTTAATGATCTTACTCCTTTTCTTTATCCAGGTTTTATCCCTAAGGAGGGTTTTCTTTGATAAGGTTTTTAATGAGGATTGACTTCAGGGATCCAAGCTTGACTTAGGATCTCTAGAGTCAAGCTTGAGGTGGAGTGTTAAACCTGAAGTGATAAATGGATCACTAAAGGTTATTTGCAAAGTTAGGGCCAAACTTCTTAGAAGTTCTGCCAAGACCTAAGGAGTGTCTAGAAGCTTATTTACTGCTATATCAAGGTTCAGTAAGGGTTTACAATGAAAGAAGAAGGCATGGGAGAAGTTTGGGAGCATATGGTCGATGTGCAAAGTTAGGGCGTCCGTACCGTACAACCGTACGGACTGTATGGACCGTACGGACGAGGTCGACCCAGAAACTTGATACTCGACCAAATGATCATGTTTGGGTCTGTGCAAAGTTGGGGCAAAAAGTGTACGGACCAACCCTAATCAGTACACATCCATGGAGGAACCTTGCATTCCAAGGCAAGAAGAAGCTGTGAGGATGAAGAAGGTATCCAGATGGATAAGTTTGGCATCTTGAGAAGATCAGGCCAGATACCCTTTGCTGCTTACCATTTATGGACAAGGTTGAGTCTTATCTAGACTAGAAAGGAAGATATGAACCTGGACTGATCTATGGACAAGTTCATGAGCATTGGTGGCTCATTTCTAGCCATGCTCTTCCTTTAGGCGCCCAGCAAGTGACAACCTGGCCGAGCATTTCTCGCCAAGTATTTTGAATTATGTTTGACTCCACATGCTTGTTTGAATTCCTTGTAAACCCTTGTAGCTCCCATTGTTCAATTTAAACCTTGTAATGTTGAAATGAATAGATAAGTTGAATAGGGGGTTCTCCCCTTTCTTCTTCACAATCTCTTAGTCTCTCTCTCTAGTATGTCTATTCTCCTTAAATCTCTAATTTTCTCATACTCTCTCTCTCTCATCTGTCTCACTCTCATTTTAACGAAAACAAGATCTCATCTTCCCCATTAGGGTTTCTCTCATTTACACAACTAGAGACTCTGTAAGACTTTCAAAATATGTCACCCTAACGAGGGGCTGTTTTTATCCCAAAGGAAGTACACACTTGATCTTTTAAATGACACAAGAAAGGTTGGAGGGAGAGTAGCCAAAACTCCACTTGAAAAGGGGTACAAAGTATTGTGTGAGGGGGAGTTTGAAGATGAGCCATTTGGAGATGTCAAACTCTATAGGAAAATGGTTGGGAAGCTTATCTATCTAACCATTACAAGACCAGACATCTGCTTTGCTGTGAACCAAGTCAGCCAGCATATGCAAACAACTAGAGTTCATTATTGGAATATGGTGAAAAGGACTTTGAGGTATCTAAGGGAAGCTCCGGGTCAATGTATATAGATGGGTTGCAATAAGAGCACATAAATTGTTGGATATTGTGATGCAGATTGGGCTGGTGATAGAGTATACATGAAGTCTACGACAGGCTATTACACTTTCATTGGAGGCAATCTGGTTACCTGGAAGAGCAACAAGCAGAAGGTAGTATCATGTTTAAGTGCTGAGTCGAGTATAGAGCAATGAGGAAGCTTACAAGTAAGTTCATTTGGATCATAAACCTGCTAAAAGACTTGAGCATAGAGACGACAACACCAATCACAATGCATTCTGATAATCAAGCAGCTATTCATATAGCATCAAACTCAGTGTTTTATGGGAAGGCAAAGAACATTGAGGTGGATTATCACAGAGTAAGACAAGCAGTGGAGCAACAAATTATCTTACCATTCTACACAAGAAGTGAGGATCAACTAGTTGACATCTTCACAAAAGGAGCAAGTACCAAAATCTGTGAGTTCATCCATCCAAGGTTAGGAGTCATAGATTTGGCTAGACCATGATCCCCTTAGCCATAAAGAATCTACTCTTTTTCCTTTGTGTGTTTTTATCCCACAAGGTTTTACACACAAAGATTTTAATGAAGGATGTCTTCATGGGTTCCAAGCTTAACCATGCCCTATGGTTAAGCTTGAGGGGGAGTATTGACATGAAGACATGAATAAAGAATGGAGATAAAGAGAAGAGATGCATTTGGGCGAGTTGAAGTGGTTTGGTCCGTACAAACTTGGTACACAAGTCATTTCGTACAAGACTTGACTTCCAAGCAAACAAGTAACCTAACTTGGGTTGGAAGGCAAGGAACTGGTTTAAACTCGGCCAGAAGATGTGTCACAAGGTCAAGAGAGACGTTGGAGACTTCTGGAAGCAAGTAGGCTTCGAAAATGGAAGAGATAGCAAGTTCCACTTAAGGGAGGAGCCGTTTAGGTCATGTCCCTTTCAAGACCCACTAACCCCGACCAAGCAACCATTTGAAACTCTTATTCTTCTTGTCTTTAAATAATGTATTGCTGAGAACCTGAATAGATAAGGAAATTAATCCTTCTTTTCTATGCCTCACGAATCACTCTCTCTCTCTCTCTTCTCTTTCTCGAGTTTCTTCACTCTCTTTCTTGTTCTTCAAACTGTTCTTCATTTTCTTACAAACACATGCAAGCTCCTAAGGTTCATCAGTGGAACATGGTGGAGAGGATCATGAGGTATTTAATAGAATCTCCTGGTCAAGGATTATGGATGGGTTGCAATGGAAGTTCTGAGATTGTACGATAGTGTGATGCTGATTGGGCAGGAGATAGAGTTGACAGGAGATGAACCACTAGGTAATGTACATTCATTGGAGGGAACTTGGTAACTTGGATGAGCAAGAAACATAAGGTGGTTTCGTTTTCTAGTGTTGAGGCAGAGTATAGAGCTACGAGGAAGCTTACTAGTGAACTCATATGGATCAAGAACCTACTGGGGGATCTGGACACTGAGACAACAGCTCCAATCATCATGCAGTGATAACCAGGCAGATATACACATAGCTTCAAACTCTGTGTTACATGAGATGACAAAACATATTGAAGTAGACTGCCACAAAGTGAGACAAGCAGTGGAGCAATAAATCATCCTACCTTGCTACACTAGAAGTGGTGACCAGCTAGCTAACATTTTAACGAATGCAGCAAGCACCAAAGTCTGTGAGTTCATCCATTCAAAGCTTAGACTCATAGACCTCACATCTCCCTACTGTCCTATCATGAAGACTTCTACTTTTCTGTCCCACGGGGTTTTGTGTTGACATGAAGATTAAATAAGAATGGTTGAAGAGACAAGAAGATCATCCGAGTAGAGAAAGTGGTATGTCCGTACAATAGTTCATCTCTTAACCTATATTTTCTTGCAAGGCAAGCAAGAGGAAAGGGAATTTCGTGGCTGAGTATGCAAGAGGCTCTGGATTAATTTAAACTGGTCAAAAGAGTTGTTGGAATGCGTAGACGAAGGAAAGTCACATGCTGGTGTAAGGAAGAAAGAGATGGCTGAGATGTCACTTTCACTCAGCTGGATGAGCCATTTTGTCTTGTTTAAGCATTCTATTGTTTATTATATTCTGGTGTCAACTTTCCTATTGTATCTGTCTATTTATTGGATGTAACCAGAAACCTAATGAGGCAAGGAAACAGATTTCCTCTTTATCTCTCTCTCATTTCGAATTCTATCTATTTTCTCTCATGTTCTTCATGTTCTTACCATAAAACTCTCTTTAAACTCACATGGTATCCTAGCTTTTATGCTCTTGAGACCTAATCTCACTACTCTGTTATACTTGTTCCGCAAATCTCTATATTTTACTCTGATATTGTTTTTCGTAATTCTTCTTTTACCTACTGGGTAATAGCTGTTCTTGAGCTATTCTAGAGTTTTTGACGAAAAATGACAGAAATGTTGGTGATTCCAGTTACTCTCAGAGGAGCTAACTATTTGATGTTTTCAAGACTTGTCAAGACTGCTCCTGGAAGTAGAGGGCTTTGGGAACATGTTGCTGGAGGCAAAATCCCAAAGAAAACTATCTTAGGAGAGGATAGAGAGGATGTTGTGCTTGCTGATGATGGCAAATGGGGTCAGGAGGATCTCATAGTGTTGTCCATCTTCAGAACAACCTGGAAACTTCAATATTGGAAGCTTACTCTTACTGTGAAACTGCCAAAGAGTTGTAGGGTACATTTCAGAAAGTGCATGACCACTTATATAATCTAAGCAGGGTGTTTGAAGCTATCAACAACCTGAAACAAGATGAAGGAGAGTTCAATCAACATCTTGGAAAGCTTAGAAGTCTCTGATCAGAGCTCAAAGTGCTGAGACCAAGCTCTTGTGATCTGGATGTCTTAAGAGAAAGACAAGAGCAAGATGTAGTCTTTAACTTTTTACTGACCCTAAAACCTTCATACAGCCAGCTGATAAAGCATGTTCTAAGGGAAGACCAACTTTCAAGTGTGGAAGGTGTGTGTGCTCTCATATAGAGAGAAAAAGCCAACCACACACTATTTGAGAAGGATAGACATCCGGTTCATCTTACAAAGAAGTCGCCAAGTGTAGAGTTGTTTCTTGAGTATAAGAAGATCAAGAAACAGAACCGAAAGAGGAACCTGAACCCACGGAAGACAGAGATCAAGTTGGCCAGGGCCTTCCTCAAGAAGATTGAGCATCAAACAATGGACGGGAAGACCATGTATTCAGCTTTCATTAGTGACATGAAAGAAAGAGTAACATCGAGAAATGAAGTTGGTGTGACCCGTATTGATGGACCAGTGATCTGGAGCAAAGTAAACTCCTTCATCAAAACTGATAAGGCCCTTATATCACCTAGAAAGTCTGGTACACACTCTCTTGACTCTAAACCCATCATTACAGATTCAGGAGCTAGCCATCACATGATTAGTGATAAAAGTTTGTAGTGCGATCTTGATAAGGCTCAAACTTAAGAGATGGCATCCAATGTATGGACAAGCTAAGCTAATGATCAAAGCTTGGATTATGGACAGTTTCAAGGCTCATTGGAATGATCTATGAAGTATTGGGCAGAGAGAAGGATAAGAGCTTGAAGCAAGGTTTGATAGTCAGGGAATGACCTTGGATCAATATGGACAATCAGCTTGCAATCAGGATTATTTTATCTTCAAGTATTAGCAACCAACTCTTGAGTCATTGTTTGGATCATTTCAGGACCAGCTTGAATAAGATGGCTGGACGATGGAGAAGCTTTGCATCAACAAAACCTACTTGAGGAGTTTGCGGACGTGATGGCCTGAGAGTGGGATGCATCAATTGGAGATGGACATCTAAGAGGCTTTAGTGTTCCAATGAGAAGCAGATCAACAAGTCCTGGTTGAATTCTATATTAAGGCATTAGAACTTTATTCTAAATTTGTTTCTAAGGTTTTATTTAAGCCAAAACCAATTAGGAATAGATTTGGTTCTTATAAACAACAAGAAATAGGATTATGAATTGGTTTTCACCAAACCAACTTGGTTTTGGTTTAGGTTTTTTGTTTTCTGAATAAAACAAGTTGTACCCACGTTTTTCATCATTCAATAAGGCAATAAACTTTTTCTGTCGACTTTTGTTTCCCTGAGGATAATTGGTTTCTTTGTTTAGTCATGGACACCCTCCATCTTTAAGAAGAGTGATCTTCTGTTGGAATCATCCTAGACACCAAGCAGGGTGATCCTGTGTCTCTGGAGTAGCAAAGCATACTTATAGCCTTCCACAACTTGAAAGAGAAGACCTTCCTCATCATCTATTATCCACCCACTCCCCCTTCAAGTTGTCCAGCGAGAGACAGCCATTCCACGGCCATATCAAGAGGTATCAGAGCCACTTGAAGGTTAGGGTTTGTGTTCTTAATCTGAAATCACGTTATCTGATAGTTACCATCAGATCTACAATGTCTCCTATTGATAGGAACATAAACTTTAGGGAGAGAGTTGTGCTCAAAGCAAAAAGAGAGTATTGGCGAGAGATGAGAAGAATCAAGGAGCAGGCTGAGGTTGAGAGTGAGTATCAACTCGTCCAGGAAGCAAACCAGCAAATTCATAGACTTGATTACTTGCATTGCCAGCAGTTCCAAGAAATAATAACCCAAGAGATACAAAAAGTAGTCAAAGCTTTAGTGCGAGATCAGAAATGAAGGTCTGAATTATCATCAAAACCGGATCGTGAGAGACTGAAAGCTCCTGATCTAAATCCACCTGAGGAAGCACGACCTGAAGAAGCAAATACACTTGTTTTGGATCAGTTTAGGTCGTGGTCTAAGCCAGTTTTAAAACATGCTGAGGAGGAAGAGGAGATTGAGTCAAAACCGACGGTCTCTTTTCAGGAACAACACTTGGACGAGCATCTGAAACATGAAGAGAAACAACAGTTTTTGAAGAATCACATTCTTGTGAAAACTAAGGCTGAAGGAGTACTTGGTGGATTATCTAGAGCTACTGATTTGGTGCTTGTAGATTTAGTTGAACAAGGTGATGCTGAAACTATTTCTTCTAATCAACTAGCCAAACCTCTTGTGTGGGTTCAGATACATATCGTGTATCATCTAAGGTTTTTCAAGGGTCTGCAACAAGTTGTTTTGAACCAAGAGGAAGCTTTTGTGTGTATAGAAGAAGTAAAAACAACATGGTTCAGAAAGCAGCTGCATTTTTACTTCATTTACAGAGTTCATTCACTCTTGAAAAACATGATTTGTGGTCAAATCCTTTTGAAGGGAGAGAGAATGGAGTGATCCAAACCAGCTGCAGTGATAAGAGAGGAAATTTGGGAGGAAACACGTGCCTGATCAGGTTCATATCTGATCAGAACAAGCTGAGAAGAGCAAAACAGAAACTTGTTGCGGTTAAAGAGAAACTAAAACTTGAGAGTGAATATGGGGATCATTGCACTCAACCACCTGACCCTATGGAGAACAAAAACCAAGTTATAATGAGTGCTTGTCAAGCTGCTTTAATAAGCATCAGAAGAATTCTGCTACTCCAACATAATGGGCTATTTCAAACACTAGAACAAGCAGTGAGGTTCCTGCATGATATTAGAGAGCCAATACACCTTTATGATCAGGTTAAGGAAAAACACACACTCCTTTATGAAGGGAGGGAGAATGGTGTGATCCAGACCAGTTACAGCGAGAACGGTGAAAAGTTAGGAGGGAACACGTCCTTGATCAGGTCCATAACTGATCAGAACAAGCTGAGAAGATCAAAACAAAAACTTGTTGGGGTAAAAGAGAAACCAAAGCTCAATATTGATTATGGGGATTATTGCACTCGACCACCTGACCATATAGAGTGTTTTAGATAAGCCAAAATAGGGAGGGGTCGTGATGGTTTGAAGGATGTCACTTGGATATCCATTCCTGGCTGCAAAGGACTTGTTCGACCACCAGAATGGCACACTGGTTTCTTTGGTGACCTAAGGGAACCATTGATTCTTTCAGGGATAAAAACTGGAAAGGATTGTGTTGGATAGAAGTGCAAGAAGTAGCAGGCAGGTCTAAGCTAAACAATGATATGGGGATCTGTGCTTTAAGTGTTTTTTGTAAAGGCAACACATCAATGGATCACCTAAGGAACGTGAAAGGTTTAGAACACTTCATGCTTCAGCCTTGAGGAGAGGCAAACGTGAAAAGCAGCACCAACAACACACTGTCCAAAGGAACTATTCCAATGGAGCTGATTGTATATGGTTTTATTTTCTCACAGAGCTTGGATTTGAGGACAAATCCTTTTAAAAGAAGTGGGGATGGTGCAATCCTGATCAGACTTAAAAGCAATGGATTGAAGCCAAATGTATGGGTCAACTATACCAGTGATTATGGTGCAGCTTAATGGACAGTTTCGAGGTCTCACTGGAATGATCTATGAGGTTATGGATAGAGAGAAGAGAAGATGTCTTGGTTCAACCAGGAATGGAGAAGTATCAGATGGGAAGCTGAAGCTGTTTAAGTTGGATGAATCAAGAAGTGATACTGTACTGGACGAGTCTGAAGAGGATGAGCTGATTGAACCTGAACAAGGCGATACAGGTGCGTTCGGGTGGACAAGAAACAATCCAGAAAAGATCAGCAACGTACCTGAGCTTAAATTCAGCTATGGTGATGAGGTCATGGACATAAACCAAGTTACCATAACCATTCCTAAGGTCACGGAAGGTCTTATGACACGTTCCAAGGCAAGGAGACTTAAAGATGGATTCATACTTGCCATCCAAGCTATCCTAGACAACATGGATGAACCACCAGACATGCCAATAGCTCAACCCACCAAAGTAGAGCATATCAACGAACCAAGTGATGACTTGAGCAATGCATGCGCAACTCAATATCACTTCAGGTAAAGAAGCTTATTTGGCTGAAACTGACAAAGAACGTTATGTGGCAGGAATGGACGTGGAAGGAGAACCCATTTCTGATGAAACCCACAAGAGTGAATACGAAGGCTTTGAAGACTCAAGCATTGAAGAACCAGAAGTAGAAGACCAAGTCAAGAGCCCAATCAATATTGGTCCAGACGCCTTAAGATCAACTACTTAGCAAAGAAGGCCAACACTGAACCAAGGAAAGACTTTACTTTATTTACACTTTGTGCATGTAAGATTGGTCAGTCTAGTGGTTCCTAGAACTCTCCCATCCCAGAGACAACCAGGGTTTGAGGCCAAGACTTAGCTTATGCCATGTTTTCTTTTATTTTTGCATATTTCCTTTATGGTCTCAAACCGGGCAATGTTAGTTTTCCATTTCTTTTAAGACTCTAAGTCCTGTCGTTTTGAGTATTTTTCCTTTTCTTGAGTCGACCATTAGTTCAAGGCTGAAGGACTATTAATAAAGTCCCACACGCAGCCATTGTAAGACACAACATTTTACCTAGATCAATATACTAGTTAGTTTGCCCCCTAAGAAAGCCACTGCCGACTTCTTCTTTCTTGTGAGATTCAAGTGAGCAGAGTCTAGAACTGTATCAAGGATCCATCATCATCCTTGTGGTGTTCTTTGTTTCAACATCTTCAAAATCAACTGATCCAACAAGAGAGAGCGTGAAAGCCAGCTTGTTAGATCCCATCCACACTTGATCCTTCTTCCGGTTTAGTGTCCATCAATCAACCATTCTTTGTTCCAAGAGAGTGCGTGAAAGCCTGATTGAGGGTCCATCTACACCACCTTCCAGAGAATCCTCAGAGTCTTATATCATTTGGTATCAGAGCCAAAGGTTCTTACCTTTGTTTTTTCTTACCCTTTATCTTTAGATCGCTTGCTTTCTTGTTTCTTTAGTTTATTAAACGAAAAAACCATTAATATTTACTTATGTTATTTGTTATAGTATGTGAAGTTTCATTCTTAAAAAGCATAAAAATTATTTGAATTGAACTTAGTTTCTTTCTTAAGGTCGATAGTCGTTTGATAAGAAAAACAAAACCAAAAAAAAAAACATAATTGTTTTTGCTAGTGTTCGTGTAGTTCATAGTTTGTCTTCTCATTAGAACTTGAGATTAATTTGTTCAATTATGTTGCTAGATATTTAAAATTCGAAAAAGCCAAAAAACATTTTTAGTTTATTTCCTTTTCTCGACCACTGATATCCTTTTGGGCGAGTTTCCATTTTTGCTTAGTCTATCTTGCGGCCGAGTCTTTGGTCCCTTATTAATTTCGACAACCTATAAAAATTTCCTTTTTTCTGTTTTTCCTTTTACCTTTTTAGTTATTTAAAAAAAAGAATTTCCCTTTAGGGTTTAAAACACTTTTGTTAGCGTAGGTATTTAACCTTTTTATTGTTTTTGAGTGAATTTAGTTGCACGAGCCAAACGATGGGTGACCTTGGAGCTGATGGAGCTAACTCTCCAACCATGGAACAAATCATAAATGCCATGAGAGAAGAAATGAGGCTGTCAAAGGAGAGTTTAGTCAGCAGATCAACGCCAGGCTGAACCGATTAGAGCAGCCTCAAAGGAGAGGCCCGGTCCGCAACCAAAAACCCGATCCAGAAGATGAAGATGGGGATAATGAGAGCATGCCCATTCTAGAAGAAGATGATCCTCTCCAATACCGCAACCCTAGGAGACATGATCCTATTAGGAAAAACCGAGTTAGAGAGGTACAAACTAGAGAACAAAACAAAGATATTAAATTTGTTCCTCCTACTTTTGCGGGTAAGTCCAATCTGGAAGTGTACTTGGACTGGGAGAAACGTCTAGAGTACATTTTTGAGTGTAATGGCTATGGAGAACACAAGAAGGTGACCTTAGAAGCAGCTCAACTCACCGAGAATGCCCTTGCATGGTGGGACAGGAATGTAGCTGAAAGAAGAAGGAACCGTTTTGGGGCAGTCACAACTTTGACTGACATGAAATACCTTTTGAGGTTGAGGTATATTCCTGATTATTACCACAGAGACATACAAAAAGGTTTACGCAAGTTATCTTAGGGTAATAGGTCAGTAGAGGAGTACGTTGAAGAGTTTGAGAAGCTAATGCACTCACTGGAGTTAGAGGAATCCGAGGAAGCCTTGATGGCTCAGTTCATTGATGGACTCCAAGAACGTATCTCCAGAAAGGTGGCAAGAACTCAGTATAGTGGCTTACATGAACTCATGCATCTACCGTGCAGTTTGAGCAACAAATCAAGTGCAAGGCAGCCAATACTGGACGTTCCAGAACCAATACACCATCGACACTAAAGTCAACAAACCAGTCGACAAAGGTAAGGCTGTAGAGATCGATTCTCGGTTCAAAGGTAAGGGTAGTGAGTCAAAAAGGTCTTAGACAAAACCACAATAAGAGAACTAACCAACAAAGAACTCGAGATATTACTTGTTTTAGATGTCAGGGGCGAGGTCATATGGCTAAGAAATGCCCAAACCAGAGGGTCAGGACCATCACTGCCACTGGAGACTATGAGTCTCAAGATGAAGCTGACATGCTAGAAGTAGAGTAAGGAGAAGAAGTGGAGTATCCGGACGCTGGGGAAATGTTGGTTACTAAGAGGGTGTTGAGTGTCACCATAAATTGCTTAACGTTTGTAGTCCACTGCCAGATTGCTTTGCTTTGATGATTGGTCTTTTCTTATAGTTCTTGTCCTTTAGAGAGTTTTGTGCTCAAACTTCGCTTGATAGTTTATTTCTGTTCAGGCACTTCAGCGAATGTATTCTGATTATTATTTCTGTTGAAATCATTTAGTGCATTGCAGTGTGTAAATGTTATTACTTTATCTTCCCATTGATGTCTTGTATTGAATCTTGAAGTTTGTCTAGGCTGCTGGTATTCATGGAGTTGATAAACTGTTTTCTTTTTCATCTGAATATTCTGCCTTAATGCTATTGGTGTGAACTTGCATAGGCATTTAGAGAACATACTGCATGAACTTAAACTTGTTAACTAGTCTGTTTCTGCCTTGTTGAACACTGTATCTAGGTGCTATTTAAGAGTGATAATTTTTGACTAATTTTTTTCTGTTCAATGACTGATCATTCCTGGTATTTAGAGAAAGTGTGTGCACAACCGTTAGGATGATTAGAAGTTGTCTAATCCCTTGTGGCATCCAAACTGAATCTGTTGCATCCTGTCATTAGTACATCCATCAATCCGAGCCTATTTGCTATTGTATTGATGATTATTCTTGCATTGCATTTAGAGATGTTAGTTGCTTGATTGGGTACTCGTTGAATTACCTTGTTTCAAGATTAGTGCATTCTGTTTTGAGCATTAGCGACTAGACTTTTTGTTGCACCAAGTTCTGGTCCTAATGAAGTGGTCTAATTCTATCTTGAGTTTGAGTGATGTTTAGGAACACAAGTGTCAAGAGACATACATCAAACCGTTAAGTGAAGTAGAAATCAGTGTCCATGTGATTAGAGCCTACACAAGATGCATATTCCTGACCTTGGAGAGACAGCTTGTGAGTAGAACCAGTTGGTTTAAGCGCAGGCGTTGGAGTTATTTTGCTCCTAGTTCAAGAGACTCTCAAGAAAGGACATTTCCTAAGACATGAGGAGACTGGTGAATTGGTTTGCTTAAGCGCAGATGTTGGTATTGTTGTGCTCCCGGTTTCAAAGACAGTGGAGTTGAAGACAGATGGTGAATCAGTTGGCTTAAGCGCAGGTGTTGGTACTGTTGTGCTCTCGGTTTCAAAACTCATTTAAGCTCACCTTCAAGCTTGTCCCTATTATTCAGTCAAGCTTGAGGAGGAGAATCAGTGAGTTACCAAAAGATCAATGAAGCTTCAGGGTCTCCTCTTCCTCATGACAACACAAAGAAACATCAGCAAGGAAAGCAACAACTTGGTTCTAGAACAGATGGCCATCAAAGACTACTTGGCAAGAAGATCAGATGGAGAGGCAAGCTGATTGGAATGCTATGAATCAGCCCAAGGCGTGAGAGTTAGATCATTTACCTTCTGGTTGGGAAGCTATGGATCAGCTTCTACATGGAGTTAGAACAGTTACCTTCAGTTGGGAAGCTATGAATCAGCCCATAGCATGTATGCATGTACCTGGTTGGGGAAGCTTAAGGAAGCCAGCAAATGGTGATTTACAATCTGGCCAGATATATGCAAGGACACAAGGAGTAATAAACTAAGGACATTCTTGGGTGAGCAATCACAAGTCATTTCGTACAAGACTTGACTTCCAAGCAAACAAGTGACCTAACTAGGGTTGGAAGGCAAGGAACTGGTTTAAACCTGGCCAGAAGAAGTGTCACAAGGTCAAGAGAGACGTTGGAGACTTCTGGAAGCAAGTGGGCTTCGAAAATGGAAGAGATAACAAGTACCACTTAAGGGAGGAGCCGTTTAGGTCATGTCCCTTTCAAGACCCACTAACCCCGACCAAGCAACCATTTGAAACTCTTATTCTTCTTGTCTTTAAATAATGTATTGCTGAGAACCTGAATAGATAAGGAAATTAATCCTTCTTTTCTATGCCTCACGAATCACTCTCTCTCTCTCTCTCTCTCTCTCTCTTCTCTCTCTCGAGTTTCTTCACTCTCTCTATTGTTCTTCAAACTGTTCTTCATTTTCTTACAAACACATGCAAGCTCCTAAGGTTCATCAGTGGAACATGGTGGAGAGGATCATGAGGTATTTAATAGAATCTCCTGGTCAAGGATTATGGATGGGTTGCAATGGAAGTTCTGAGATTGTACGATAGTGTGATGTTGATTGGGCAGGAGATAGAGTTAACAGGAGATGAACCACTAGGTAATGTACATTCATTGGAGGGAACTTGGTAACTTGGATGAGCAAGAAACATAAGGTGGTTTCGTGTTCTAGTGTTGAGGCAGAGTATAGAGCTACGAGGAAGCTTACTAGTGAACTCATATAGATCAAGAACCTACTGGGGGATCTGGACACTGAGACAACAGCTCCAATCATCATGCACTGTGATAACCAGGCAGATATACACATAGCTTCAAACTCTGTGTTGCATGAGATGACAAAACATAGTGAAGTAGACTGCCACAAAGTGAGACAAGCAGTGGAGCAATAAATCATCCTACCTTGCTACACCAGAAGTGGTGACCAGCTAGCTAACATTTTAACGAATGCAGCAAGCACCAAAGTCTGTGAGTTCATCCATTCAAAGCTTAGACTCATAGACCTCACATCTCCCTACTGTCCTATCATGAAGACTTCTACTTTTCTGTCCCACTGGGTTTTGTGTTGACATGAAGATTAAATAAAAATGGTCGAGGAGACAAGAAGATCATCCGAGTAGAGAAAGTGGTATGTCCGTACAATAGTTCATCTCTTAACCTAAATTTTCTTGCAAGGCAAGCAAGAGGAAAGGGAATTTCGTGGCTGAGTATGCAAGAGGCTCTGGATTAATTTAAACTGGTCAAAAGAGTTGTTGGAATGCGAAGACAAAGAAAAGTCACATGCTGGTGTAAGGAAGAAAGAGATGGCTGATATGTCACTTTCACTCAGCTGGATGAGCCATTTTGTCTTGTTTAAGCATTCTATTGTTTATTATATTCTGGTGTCAACTTGCCTATTGTATCTGTCTATTTATTGGATGTAACCAGAAACCTAATGAGGCAAGGAAACAGATCTCTCTCTCATTTCGAATTCTCTATATTTTCTCTCATGTTCTTCATGTTCTTACCATAAAACTCTCTTTGATCTTCTAAAACTCACATGGTATCCTAGCTTTTATGCTCTTGAGACCTAATCTCACTACTCTACTATACTTATTCCGCTAATCTCTATATTTTACTCTGATATTGTTTTTCGTAATTCTTCTTTTACCTACTGGGTAATAGTTGTTCTTGAGCTATTCAAGAGTTTTTGATGAAAAATGACAGAAATGTTGGTGATTCCAGTTACTCTCAAAGGAGCTAACTATTTGATGTTGTCAAGAGTTGTCAAGACTACTCCTGGAAGTAGAGGGCTTTGGTAACATGTTGCTGGAGGCAAAATCCCAAAGAAAACTATCTTAGGAGAGGATAGAGAGGATGTTGTGCTTGCTGATGATGGCAAAAGGGTCAGGAGGATCTCATAGTGTTGTCAATCTTCAGAACAGCCTGGAAACTTCAATATTGGAAGCTTACTCTTACTGTGAAACTTCCAAAGAGTTGTAGGGTACACTTCAGAAAGGCATGACCACTTATATAATCTAAGCAGGGTGTTTGAAGCTATCAACAACCTGAAACAAGATGAAGGAGAGTTCAATCAACATCTTGGAAAGCTTAGAAGTCTCTGATCAGAGCTCAACGTGCTGAGACCAAGCTCTTGTGATCTGGATGTCTTAAGAGAAAGACAAGAGCAAGATATAGTCTTTAACTTTTTACTGACCCTAAAACCTTCATACAGCCAGCTGATAAAGCATGTTCTAAGGGAAGACAAACTTTAAAGTGGGGAAGGTGTGTGTGCTCTCATACAGAGAGAACAAGCCAACCACACACTATTTGAGAAGGATGGACATCCGGTTCATCTTACAAAGAAATCGCCAAGTGTAGAGTTGTTTCTTGAGTATAAGAAGATCAAGAAACAACACCGAAAGAGGAACCTGAACCCACGGAAGACAGAGAACAAGTTGGCCAGGGCCTTCCTCAAGAAGATTGAGCATCAAAAAATGGACGGGAAGACCATGTATTCAGCTTTCAATAGTGACATGAAAGAAAGAGTAACATCGAGAAATAAAGCTGGTGTGACCCGTATTGATGGACCTGTGATCTGGAGCAAACTAAACTCCTTCATAAAAACTGCTAAGGCCCTTATCTCACCTAGAAAGTCTAGTACACACACTCTTGACTCTAAACCCATCATTATAGATTCAGGAGCTAGCCATCACATGATTAGTGATAAAAGTTTGTAGTGCGATCTTGATAAGGCTCAAACTTAAGAGATGGCATCCAATGTATGGACAAGCTAAGCTAATGATCAAAGCTTGGATTATGGACAGTTTCAAGGCTCATTGGAATGATCTATGAAGTATTGGGCAGAGAGAAGGATAAGAGCTTGAAGCAAGGTTTGATAGTCAGGGAATGACCTTGGATCAATATGGACAATCAGCTTGCAATCAGGATTATTTTATCTTCAAGTATTAGCAACCAACTCTTGAGTCATTGTTTGGATCATTTCAGGACCAGCTTGAATAAGATGGCTGGACGATGGAGAAGCTTTGCATCAACAAAACCGACTTGAGGAGTTTTCGGATGTGATGGGCTGAGAGTGGGATGTGTCATGTCCCCGATCCTAGGTAGGATCGTTGGGACGGACCATGGTACAGGAAAATGTACCAGCAAGGCCTTAGGGTCTAACCAAGAGGTATCATGGTCCGGGAAGCAGGTTAAGTGCATCAGGATGCTGAGACTTAACCAAGAAAGGTAGGAACGAGCCTAATACAGCTGGAAAGAGTAAGGAGGAAGCTCAAAACAGCTCAGGACAGCTTGAGGCAGCTCAATCAAGTTCAGGGTAAGCTTTGGGTAGCTCCGGGAAGCTTTAGGTAGCTCGACCAGAGTTTAGGCAGCTGGACGATGCGCGGATGAAGCTCGAACCAGCTGGAAGGAGCTCAACCAGCTAGGAGTACCTCAGTGGTAGCTCACTCCAGGAAGGTTAGCTAGCTGGAGCTGGTGGACTAGCTCACTCAGCTGGAGCAGCTGGTGGTCAGCTCATCTTAGCTCGGTGGAGTGTTCTGGTCCGGGCCGGTTGGACGGGTCATGGGCAGTCATGGGTCTTGCTCGACCCAGCAAGGGCCCGTGGGTCTTGGCAAACAAACCAGGGCTTCAGGGGGACGAATGGGCCTTGTACCAGGAAGCCCACACGCAAAAGAAAAAGGGTAGTTGGGCGGTTTTGGGCAGAAAGGGTGGGAATGGGCAGTTTGGCGGTTTTGTGCCCCAAATCGTGCCTGTTCGCCCAGGGACGGTTACCACGCCTTCCCCTATAAATAGAAGACCCTCTGCACGAAATAAAGGAGTCAGAAACACAAGGCAAACCTCTGCCAAAATCCAGAGAGACAATAGAGAAAGAGGAACCGATTATTGAAGGTTGAATCCGTGTGAGTGTCTAAGCGTGTGATCTCTTCATCCGTGGAAGTTCTGTGAAGATCAAGGCGCAGACATGGATACCAGACAGAGGGATCGTGGTAAAGGAAAGGAGAAGGATCGTGGCCAGAAGGATGGATCCTCTAAGGTTAGTGGTGTGGATCATGTAAACCAGGGGCATGGACCGTTGTGGGGAAACATGTGGTTCATGATCTCTGGAACTATGAACACGCCCATTTATGTTTGTATACTTCTTATATTTTATTAGAGTTTGGTGATCAGAACGGCCTTCCCATGGACCAAGCATAAGCCTGGTTCCATTGGACAGTTTATCGGCCAGTTTGGGTTCCATGATCCCCAAACTACTCCAAACGTGTTTGTTTGGCTTGAAAACTTGGGAATAGAAGTTTTAGGATTTATAAGAATTATTGGAAAAGACTAGACACGATTTGGACTTGATTTGCTCAAAAACCATATTTTGGTCCTTGGGTTGATTGGGTCGGATCATAGGGTCCGGGACGGTTTCTGGTGAATCCGACCATGGATTCCGTCTAGTTAGGATTTATCACGAATTGTCATGAATTTTATTTAGTTTTTGGACCACGTTTGGAAAAGGGTCAGAATTGGCCTAGAATGGTCTTTAGGCGCAGAACCATGCAATTGCTTAGGTTGTGGTTAGGTTATCGGACATAATATCATGCTATTGTGTTTGTGTGGTTTCAGGTAAGGACATGGACCGTGGCAAGGCCAAGGAACCGTGAGGACTCAAGCCGGGTTGGATGTGTGTGTGGGTTAAGGGGTAGAAACGTTTTAGTTATGAACTTATGATAGCCTATTGTGCAACTTGGATCACATGAATACTTTGTATCACTTTGGTTTATATTTATGTAATCTGTTTGCCCCTTATTTGATATTGATTCTAACCTTGAAATGAATGAACCTTGGTTTGCTTAAAATGACTTAGGAACTATTGCCTTAAAACCGGAATCATCCTTAGTATTGTTTAGGGTAAGACTTGGATCTGGTTGGGGTTCAATGGACCAGGATCGGGTCTTACAGGATGCACCAACTTGGAGATGGACATCTAAGAGGCTTTAGTGTTCCAATGAAAAGCAGATCAACAAGTCCTGGTTGAATTCTATATTAAGGCATTAGAACTTTATTCTAAATTTGTTTCTAAGGTTTTATTTAAGCCAAAACCAATTAGGAATAGATTTGGTTCTTATAAACAACAAGAAATAGGATTATGAATTGGTTTTCACCAAACCAACTTGGTTTTGGTTTAGGTTTTTTGTTTTCTGAATAAAACAAGGTGTACCCACGTTTTTCATCATTCAATCAAGAAATAAACTTTTTCTGTCGACTTTTGTTTCCCTGAGGATAATTGGTTTCTTTGTTTAGTCATGGACACCCTCCATCTTTAAGAAGAGTGATCTTCTGTTGGAATCATCCTAGACACCAAGCAGGGTGATCCTGTGTCTCTGCAGTAGCAAAGCATCCTTATAGCCTTCCACAACTTGAAAGAGAAGACCTTCCTCATCATCTATTATCCACCCACTCCCCCTTCAAGTTGTCCAGCGAGAGACAGCCATTCCACGGCCATATCAAGAGGTATCAGAGCCACTTGAAGGTTAGGGTTTGTGTTCTTAATCTGAAATCACGTTATCTGATAGTTACCATCAGATCTACAATGTCTCCTCTTGAGAGGAACATAAACTTTAGGGAGAGAGTTGTGCTCAAAGCAAAAAGAGCGTATTGGCGAGAGATGAGAAGAATCAAGGAGCAGGCTGAGGTTGAGAGTGAGTATCAACTCGTCCAGGAAGCAAACCAGCAAATTCATAGACTTGATTACTTGCATTGCCAGCAGTTCCAAGAAATAATAACCCAAGAGATACAAAAAGTAGTCAAAGCTTTAGTGCGAGATCAGAAATGAAGGTCTGAATTATCATCAAAACCAGATCGTGAGAGACTGAAAGCTCCTGATCTAAATCCACCTGAGGAAGCACGACCTGAAGAAGCAAATACACTTGTTTTGGATCAGTTTAGGTCGTGGTCTAAGTCAGTTTTAAAACATGTTGAGGAGGAAGAGGAGATTGAGTCAAAACCGACGGTCTCTTTTCAGAAACAACACTTGGACGAGCATCTGAAACATGAAGAGAAAGAACAGTTTTTGAAGAATCACTTATTTGGTGCTTGTAGATTTAGTTGAACAAGGTGATGCTGAAACTATTACTTCTAATCAACTAGCCAAACCTCTTGTGTTGGTTCAGATACATATCGTGTATCATCTAAGGTTTTTCAAGGGTCTGCAACAAGTTGTTTTGAACCAAGAGGAAGCTTTTGTGTGTATAGAAGAAGTAAAAACAACATGGTTCAGAAAGCAGCTGCATTCTTACTTCATTTACAGAGTTCATTCACTCTTGAAAAACATGATTTGTGGTCAAATCCTTTTGAAGGGAGAGAGAATAGAGTGATCCAAACCAGCTGCAGTGATAAGAGAGGAAATTTGGGAGGAAATACGTGCCTGATCAGGTTCATATCTGATCAGAACAAGCTGAGAAGAGCAAAACAGAAACTTGTTGCGGTTAAAGAGAAACTAAAACTTGAGAGTGAATATGGGGATCATTGCACTCGACCACCTGACCCTATGGAGAACAAAAACCAAGTTATAATGATTGCTTGTCAAGCTGCTTGAGTAAGCATCAGAAGAATTCTGCTACTCCAACATAATGGGCTATTTCAAACACTAGAACAAGCAGCGAGGTTCCTGCATGATATTAGAGAGCCAGTACACCTTTATGATCAGGTTAAGGAAACACACACACTCCTTTATGAAGGGAGGGAGAATGGTGTGATCAAGACCAGTTACAGTGAGAACGGTGAAAAGTTAGGAGGGAACACGTCTTTGATCAGGTCCATAACTGATCAGAACAAGCTGAGAAGAGCAAAACAAAAACTTGTTGGGGTAAAAGAGAAACCAAAGCTCAATATTGATTATGGGGATTATTGCACTCGACCACCTGACCATATAGAGTGTTTTAGATAAGCCAAAATAGGGAGGGGTCGTGATGGTTTGAAGGATGTCACTTGGATATCCATTCCTGGCTGCAAAGGACTTGTTCGACCACCAGAATGGCACACTGGTTTCTTTGGTGACCTAAGGGAACCATTGATTCTTTCAGGGATAAAAACTGGAAAGGATTGTGTTGGATAGAAGTGCAAGAAGTAGCAGGCAGGTCTAAGCTAAACAATGATATGGGGATCTGTGCTTTAAGTGTTTTTTGTAAAGGCAACACATCAATGGATCACCTAAGGAACGTGAAAAGCAGCACCAACAACACACTGTCCAAAGGAACTATTGCAATGGAGCTGATTGTATATGGTTTTATTTTCTCACAGAGCTTGGATTTGAGGACAAATCCTTTTAAAAGAAGAGGGGATGGTGCAATCCTGATCAGACTTAAAAGATATGGATTGAAGCCAATGTATGGGTCAACTATACCAGTGATTATGGTGCAGCTTAATGGACAGTTTCGAGGTCTCACTGGAATGATCTATGAGGTTATGGATAGAGAGAAGAGAAGATGTCTTGGTTCAACCAGGAATGGAGAAGTATCAGATGGGAAGCTGAAGCTGTTTAAGTTGGATGAATCAAGAAGTGATACTGTACTGGACGAGTCTGAGAGGATGAGCTGATTGAACCTGAACAAGGCGATACATGTGCGTTCGGGTGGACAAGAAACAATCCAGAAAAGATCAGCAACAAACCTGAGCTTAAATTCAGCTATGGTGATGAGGTCATGGACATAAACCAAGTTACCATAACCATTCCTAAGGTCACGGAAGGTCTTATGACACGTTCCAAGGCAAGGAGACTTAAAGATGGATTCATACTTGCCATCCAAGCTATCCTAGACAACATGGATGAACCACCAGGCATGCCAATAGCTCAACCCACCAAAGTAGAGCATATCAACGAACCAAGTGATGACTTGAGCAATTCCTGCACAACTCAATAGCACTTCAGGTAAAGAAGCTTATTTGGCTGAAACTGACAAAGAACGTTATGTGGCAGTAATGGACGTGGAAGGAGAACCCATATCTGATGAAACCCACAAGAGTGAATACGAAGGATTTTAAGACTCAAGCATTGAAGAACCAGAAGTAGAAGACCAAGTCAAGAGCCCAATCAATATTGGTCCAGACGCCTTAAGATCAACTACTTAGCAAAGAAGGCCAACAGTGAACCAAGAAAAGTCTTTACTTTATTTACACTTTGTGCATGTAAGATTGGTCAGTCTAGTGGTTCCTAGAACTCTCCCATCCCAGAGACAACCAGGGTTTGAGGCCAAGACTTAGCTTAGGCCATGTTTTCTTTTATTTTTGCATATTTCCTTTATGGTCTCAAACCGGGCAATGTTAGTTTTCCATTTCTTTTAAAACTCTAAGTCCTGTCGTTTTGAGTCTTTTTCCTTTTCTTGAGTCAACCATTAGTTCAAGGCTGAAGGACTATTAATAAAGTCCCACACGCAGCCATTATAAGACACAACATTTTACCTAGATCAATATACTAGTTAGTTTACCCCCTAAGAAAGCCACTGCCGACTTCTTCTTTCTTGTGAGATTCAAGTGAGCAGAGTCTAGAACAGTATCAAGGATCCATCATCATCCTTGTGGTGTTCTTCGTTTCAACAACTTCAAAATCAACTGATCCAACAAGAGAGAGCGTGAAAGCCAGCTTGTTAGATCCCATCCACACTTGATCCTTCTTTCGGTTAAGTGTCCATCAATCAACCATCCTTTGTTACAAGAGAGTGCGTGAAAGCCAGATTGAGGGTCCATCTACACCACCTTCCAGAGACTCCTCAGAGTCTTATATCATTTGGTATCAGAGCCAAAGGTTCTTACCTTTGGTTTTTCTTACCCTTTATCTTTAGATCGCTTGCTTTCTTGTTTCTTTAGTTTATTAAACGAAAAAACCATTAATATTTACTTATGTTATTTGTTATAGTATGTGTAGTTTCATTCTTAAAAAGCATAAAAATTATTTGAATTGAACCTAGTTTCTTTCTTAAGGTCGGTAGTCGTTTGATAAGAAAAACAAAACCAAAAAAAAAAACATAATTGTTTTTGCTAGTGTTCGTGTAGTTCATAGTTTGTCTTCTCATTAGAACTTGATTTTAATTTGTTCAATTAGGTTGCTAGATATTTAAAATTCGAAAAAGCCAAAAAAAAATTTAGTTTATTTCCTTTTCTCGACCACCGATATCCTTTTGGGCGAGTTTCCATTTTTGCTTAGTCTATCTTGCGGCTGAGTCTTTGGTCCCTTATTAATTTCGAAACCCTATAAAAATTTCCTTTTCTCTCTTTTTCATTTTACCTTTTTAGTTATTTAAAAAAAAGAATTTCCCTTTAGGGTTTAAAACCCTTTTGTTACCGTAGGTATTTAACCTTTTTATTGTTTTTGAGTGAATTTAGTTGCACGAGCCGAACGATGGGTGACCTTGGAGCTGATGGAGCTAACTCTCTAACCATGGAACAAATCATAAATGCCATGAGAGAAGAAATGAGGCTGTCAAAGGAGAGTTTGGTCAGCAGATCAACGCCAGGCTGAACCGATTAGAGCAGCCTCAAAGGAGAGGCCCGGTCTGCAACCAAAACCCCGATCCAGAAGATGAAGATGGGGATAATGAGAGCATGCCCATTCTAGAAGAAGATGATCCTCTCCAATACTGCAACCCTAGGAGACATGATCCTATTAAGAAAAACCGAGTTAGAGGTACAAACTAGAGAACAAAACAAAGATACTTTTGCGGGTAAGTCCAATCGGGAAGTGTACTTGGACTGGGAGAAACGTCTAGAGTACATTTTTGAGTGTAATGGCGATGGAGAACACAAGAAGGTGACCTTAGAAGCAGCTCAACTCACCGAGAATGCCCTTGCATGGTGGGACAGGAATGTAGCTGAAAGAAGAAGGAACCGTTTTGGGGCAGTCACAACTTTGACTGACATGACATACCTTTTGAGGTTGAGGTATATTCCTGATTATTACCACAGAGACATACAAAAAGGTTTACGCAAGTTATCTCAGGGTAATAGGTCAGTAGAGGAGTACGTTGAAGAGTTTGAGAAGCTAATGCACTAACTGGAGTTAGAGGAATCCGAGGAAGCCTTGATGGCTCAGTTCATTGATGGACTCCAAGAACGTATCTCCAGGAAGGTGGCAAGAACTCAGTATAGTGGCTTACATGAACTCATGCATCTACCTTGCAGTTTGCGCAACAAATCAAGTGCAAGACAGCCAATACTAGACGTTCCAGAACCAATACACCATCGACACTAAAGTCAACAAACCAGTCGACAAAGGTAAGGCTGTAGAGATTGATTCTCGGTTCAAAGGTAAGGGTAGTGAGCCAAAAAAGGTCTTAGACAAGACCACAATAAGAGAACTAACCAACAAAGAACTCGAGATATTACTTGTTTTATATGTCAGGGGCGAGGTCATATGGCTAAGGAATGCCCAAACCAGAGGTTCAGGATCATCACTGCCAATGGAGACTATGAGTCTCAAGATGAATCTGACATGCTAGAAGTAGAGTAAGGAGAAGAAGTGGAGTATCCGGACACTGGGGAAATGTTGGTTACTAAGAGGGTGTTGAGTGTCACCATCAACCAAGAGGAAAAGCCTCAAAAAGAGAACCTCTTCCACACTCGCTGCACCATCAAAGCTAAGGTATGTAACTTGGTAATAGATGGAGGATCTTGTACTAAAGTGGCTAGCAAGTATATGGTGCACAAGCTAGGTATCGAGACAACCAAGCACCCTCGACCCTACAGGTTACAATGGCTAGACAACAAAACCGAGCTGAAGGTCACTAAGCAAGTCAACATTCATTTTAGGGTTGGGAGAAGAGGAGGTGTCTGGAGGGTTCACAATACATTCTCAATGAGCCCCCATTGACTGGAGGTTAAATAAACCAACTCAGGTTTCTTGATAATAAGCTGACCCTTCTACTCTTATAAGAACATTTGTGTGATATTATTGTTGTCTTGTCTAGAAATTTTCTGCCTTAGGATGTTGTTAAGAGTCTTAGTTGTCTAGACTCTGTCACCTCTCCTGTTTCTTGTTGTGTGGTCATAGGGCGTTTTAAAATCAGCTAGATGTGTGTATTATATTTGCCTTAACAAATTTGGTAATAGTGTTGTGTTGTTGTATTCTGTAGAAATCTGTATGTATTAAGTTATTTAGGGACTAGGTTGTTGTCCCTGTTTAAATCATTTTCTGTCCTCTTATCTATGTTCCTGAACTATGTTGAAATTATCTTTACAAAAAATTGTTTAGACTGTCTGCCTAGGTTGCTAATGCATTCATGGTAGTTTGAAAGTGTTCAAGATATTTTTTTTTGTCATCTCTGTCTTGAGATTAGTATGTGTATACGAGTGTTCCTACACTTGTGTTATATTCATGCTCGTGTTGTAATTGATTCGGTATTTTTTCTATTTCTCATTTGGCATTTGAATTGTGCTTCTGATGCATCGACATTGTTCCTGCCTCAGGTTTTTGCTTTTATATGCATTCATAAATTGCTTAACGTTTGTAGTCCACTGCCAGATTGCTTTGCTTTGATGATTGGTCTTTTCTTATAGTTCTTGTCCTTTAGAGAGTTTTGTGCTCAAACTTGGCTTGATAGTTTATTTCTGTTCAGGCACTTCAGCGAATGTATTCTGATTATTATTTCCGTTGAAATCATTTAGTGCATTGCAGTGTGTAAATATTATTGCTTTATCTTCCCATTGATGTCTTGTATTGAATCTTGAAGTTTGTCTAGGCTGCTGGTATTCATGGAGTTGATAAACTGTTTTCTTTTTCATCTGAATATTCTGCCTTAATGCTATTGGTGTGAACTTGCATAGGCATTTAGAGAACATACTGCATGAACTTAAACTTGTTAACTAGTCTGTTTCTGCCTTGTTGATCACTGTATCTAGGTGCTATTTAAGAGTGATAATTTTTGACTAATTTTTTTCTGTTCAATGACTGATCATTCCTGGTATTTAGAGAAAGTGTGTGCACAACCGTTAGGATGATTAGAAGTTGTCTAATCCCTTGTGGCATCCAAACTGAATCTGTTGCATCCTGTCATTAGTACATCCATCAATCCGAGCCTATTTGATATTGTATTGATGATTATTCTTGCATTGCATTTAGAGATGTTAGTTGCTTGATTGTGTACTCGTTGAATTACCTTGTTTCAAGATTAGTGCATTCTGTTTTGAACATTAGCGACTAGACTTGGTGTTGCACCAAGTTCTAGTCCTAATGAAGTGGTCTAATTCTTTCTTGAGTTTGAGTGATGTTCAGGAACTCAAGTGTCAAGAGACATACATCAAACCGTTAAGTGAAGTAGAAATCAGTGTCCATGTGATTAGAGCCTACACAAGATGCATATTCCTGACCTTGGAGAGACAGCTTGTGAGTAGAACCAGTTGGTTTAAGCGCAGGCGTTGGAGTTATTTTGCTCCTAGTTCAAGAGACTCTCAAGAAAGGACATTTCCTAAGACATGAGGAGACTGGTGAATTGGTTTGCTTAAGCGCAGATGTTGGTATTGTTGTGCTCCCGGTTTCAAAGACAGTGGAGTTGAAGACAGATGGTGAATCAGTTGGCTTAAGCGCAGGTGTTGGTACTGTTGTGCTCTCAGTTTCAAAACTCATTTAAGCTCACCTTCAAGCTTGTCCCTATTACTCAGTCAAGCTTGAGGAGGAGAATCAGTGAGCTACCAGAAGATCAATGAAGCTTCAGGGTCTCCTCTTCCTCATGACAACACAAAGAAACATCAGCAAGGAAAGCAACAACTTGGTTCTAGAACAGATGGCCATCAAAGACTACTTGGCAAGAAGATCAGGTGGAGAGGCAAGCTGATTGGAATTCTATGAATCAGCCCAAGGCGTGAGAGTTAGAACATTTACCTTCTGGTTGGGAAGCTATGGATCAGCTTCTACATGGAGTTAGAACAGTTACCTTCAGTTGGGAAGCTATGAATCAGCCCATAGCATGTATGCATGTACCTAGTCGAGGAAGCGTAAGGAAGCCAGCAAATGGTGATTTAGAATCTGGCCAGATATATGGAAGGACACAAGGGGTATTAAACTAAGGACATTCTTGGGTGAGCAATCACATGATGTTGGCAGATCATGGAGTTGCAAAGTCCCCCTACATGTTGAAAGCTTCAAGAGTGACAATGCACAAGCTGCGTTAGAAGCAAGTGGTGTGAGGGATTCAAGTTCAATGCTCCTCACTAGTATTCCAAAAACTTATACAAAGTGACTTTTGAGCTCATGAGCAAAGGCAGGCTTGTCAACCCCTAAATGGAGTGTTAAATTCAAAAGAAAGGGGGAGACAATTTCTTGTCATAAGAAGAAGTTCAAAGGCTAATTGAATCTGGTTGAATGTAAAGCAAGTGGCGCCTAAACTGAGTTTGAAGCAAGGGGCGCCTGACGTGCAACTGAAGAAGGACATGATCCAGGGTTTATGAGTTCAAAAACCTGATCATAAGGCTCATAAAGCCACTGGCCAATCCCTAGGCTGAGATGCTTGGACTTTTTTTCCCTAAGTGTTGGTATTTCCCTGACGTGCAACTGAAGAAGGACATGACCAAGGGTTTTCCCTTAATGAGGCAAGTACTCTCAGTTCCAAGCATGCCCAAGGATTTCTTATAGCCAAGCTTGAGGGAAGTGTTGAAATGAAGAAGGGAATGTCCAGAAGAAGAAGCTGGTTCATGATCCATGTATTGATCAAGAGAAATAAATGTTGAACCAAATAAGAGATGGGGTTATAAACTATGGATAGGTTGAAGAATACTGAGGAAATGAAGAGAAAAACAAATGGTGATGTCCGTACAAGGTCGTACAAGGTGGCCGTACAAGTCTTAGGTCGACCAAAGTTAATTCGGGTACAACCAGAGAAGTTACCTTCCAGCCGATAAGCTCTTCCTCGACTCTTCCCTTCTGTCTAGATGGACTGAACCTTAAGGATAAGATTAGTCTTCGGATGGACACGCTGGCCAAGAGCATCTAGTCAATATGCTAAAGGAATCACGCGTGTGAAGCTTCTAGTCCATGTATTTCGAATTGGGCGCCCCCAAGACCTTGACTCCACATGCTTAGTGTTGAAACCTTATCTTGTATCCGTTAAGCATAGCCATAACCTCTTCTATATATTTGTAACCTCACTCATTAATCAATCAAGCAAGAATTTGAGTCTCTTTCTTTTCTCTCTAGTGTTCTTGAAGATCCAGAAATGGTTTCTTAGAAAAGATCCGACCTTTAGTCTCTAAATCTCTTATAGTCTCTCTCAAAGTCTCTATTACTCGTATAACCTCAAATTTCTCTTTAGTTTTCTTGGTATCAGAGCCAGGTTCACTTTAATCTGGGTTTTGATTTAGTCTCTTAACGAAGAACACTCAAGAACTCCTTTTTCATCCGCGAAAATTCTAGATGGAGGGTACAAAGACTAAGGTGATACCAGTGACTCTCAAGGGAGGAAACTACCTCCTATGGTCTCCTGTAGTAAGGACAGCAGTGGGGATTAAGGGTTTATGGAGGCACATCCTGGAGGATGAAACTCCAAATCTCATTACTCATGAAGGCGAGAAAGAGATTGTCGTGTGTGATGAAGTGAAGTGGTTCCAGGAAGACAACCTGGAGATGTCTATCCTTGAAAGCTCTCTAGATCCGTCAATCTTAGAGGCATACAGCTACTGTGAGAAGGCAAAGGACCTGTGGGATACACTTCAGAAGGTGTATGGGAACATCTCAAATCTTACTCATGTGTTTGAGATCAAGCGAGCTATCAACAATCTAGCACAAGAAGATATGGAATTCACCAAGCACCTTGGAAAGTTTAAAGCTTTGTGGTCGGAGCTTGAGATGCTGAGGCCAAGTACAACAGATCCAGATGAGCTCAATGAAAGGCGTGAGCAAGATAAAGTCTTTAGCTTGTTCCTCACCCTTAACTCTACCTACAATGACCTGGTGAAACACATCTTGCAAGCTGAGAAACTACCCACATTGGAAGAAGTCTGCGCACAGATCCAGAAGGAACAAGGGTCATTGGGACTGTTTGGAGGAAAGGGGGAGTTTACCTTAGCTAATCAAGCCGAGGTGTCTCAAGCCAACAAGGTGAAAAAATATTAAGATAGGAGGTTTAATGGGAACTATGATCATTCCAAGAGACAAGGTAACAAGAAGCACCAGTGTTGGATCCTTCACCTACATCTCAAACCAACCAAGTTCATGAAGGACAAAGATGCAAGGGAGAATGTGAGTTATGGACGAAATGATCAGCATGGGATGAATGGAGCTGGACCCTCAAACGGGGCACATGAGACTAAAGGACGTGAAGGTGGTGAGAACAAGGCATTGGTGACTTACACTGCTCAGCAAACCAACCGCCCAAATGAGCATGAGTTCATCCGCCGATCAGAAGTGGATGCTCTTATCAAGATGCTCAAAGACAATGATAACTTCTTTGCTAACCTCAGGGGGTATTCATTTGGTGCATCTAAGGTTGCTAGTTTTTGTGATCAAAATGATGCATATACCCACTCTAGGATTGATGGTGTATCTCATAGTGTTTGTAGCATGTCTAAACCATTGATAGTTGATTCAGGTGCATCACATCATATGATTAGTGATACTAGTCTTATTAAAGACATAGAACCTGTGCATGGACATGTTATGATTGCTAATGGTGATAGGATTCCAATAAGGGGTATAGGCATGTTAAAACTGTTTGATAAGGAATCTAGAACTTTATATATGCCTGAGTTTACATCAAACTTGTTATCAGTTAAGAAGTTTACCAATGATTTTCAATGCAATGTTATCTTCAGTCCTAATGATGTGAAGTTTCAGGATATTGAGAGCAGCTGTTTGATTGGGAAAGGAGTTATAAAAGTAGACCTTTACTTACTTGAAGAACTTACTTCTCTGCCTAGTCATAGTTGTTCTTTTACTTATGCTCCTGCTTCTACTTTAAATAATAATGATTTGCGGCATGCTAGACTAGGACATCCTCATCTTAGAGCTTTAAACTTAATGAATTCAAGTGTTGTTTTTGAAAATAATGATTGTAAAGCTTGTCTTTGAGGCAAGCATTGTAAGACTATGCTTCATAAGTCCACAACTATCTATCATCACTGCTTTGATTAAATACATTCAGATGTTTGGACTACGCCTTGCTTGTCAAGAGAGAACCATAAATACTTGGTCACATTCATAGATGAGAAGTGTAAATACACTGGATAACCTTGACTCCATCTAAAGATAGGGTGCTTGATGCATTTAAAATTTTTCAGACTTATGTGACTAACTATTTCAATGCCAAGCTTAAATTTTTTAGATCAGATAATGGTGGAGATTACACAAGAAACCTTCAAGCAGCACCTATCCCATCATCGAATTATTCATCAAACAAGTTGTCTCTACACCCCTCAACAGAATGGAGTAGCCGAGAGGAAGAACAGGCACTTGTGGAAGTTGCTCGATCCATGATGTTCCAAGCAAATGTACCAAAGAGATTCTAGAGTGAGGCTGTTGCCACTGCATGTTACCTTATCAATCGAACCCCAACTAAAGTCAATGATGATCAGTCACCATTTGAGGTTCTGAACAAGTATAGGCCAGCCTTAGATCATCTCCGGGTTATTGGTTGTCTCTGCTTTGTTCACAAATCAGGGGAGCTAAGGAAGAAGTTGGAGGCAAAGAGCACAAAAGGTATGTTCATTGGGTACTCACCAACTCATAAGGGGTACAAGTGTTATGATCCAGTAACCAGGAGGGTGCTTGTGTCAAGGGATGTAAATTTTGTAGAAGAAAGAGGATTCTGTGAGGAGAAGAACCAAGGAGAGCTCAACGACTAGGCTTCGGAAAAGGCAGCCAACTTGAGAATTATATTGGAAAGTCTTGGGATTAACTTATCCCAGGATCTGAAGAGTGGAGGAGGACAACAACAGGGTCTCCCCACTGCTATTGTGGAAGGTTAGGAACCCCACCTCGAATGAGGGGAGAAATGAACCTGATACTAATGATCAGTATGAGGAAGGATCAGGTTCTTAACATGATCAAGGTGTGGACCAAGGAAATGAAGATGAAGGAGTTCGAAATGTAAACCAGAAAGAAGAAGGGGAGGCCGAGGAGGAACAACCTGAAGTGGCTCCTGAAGTGGCTCAACCTTTGAGAAGACGTACAAGGAGAAGGAATCCTCTTTCCCACTGAGTTAATACAAGAGTATACTACAATGCACAAGCAGTTGAGTATCCTACACAAGCTGTTTGTCCATTGGTTCATTACCCTAAAGAAAATTGTGCCTTCATGATTAGCCTGGATAGTAGTCAGTTACCGAGATCTTATGAAGAAGCCATGCAAGATAAAGAATGGAGGGAATCAGTTGTTGCTGAAGCGGATGCAATGATCAAGAATGATACTTGGTATGAAAGTAAACTGCCAAAGGGGAAGAAGTCTGTATTTAGCAGATGGATATTCACTATTAAGTATTTTGCAAATGAAAAGATTGATAGGAAGAAGACCAGACTAGTGGCAAGGGGCTTTACTCAAGCCTATGGAGAGTACTACATACATACCTTTTCTCCAGTCGCCAAGCTCCATACAATCACAATAGTGCTATCTCTAGCTGTGAACCTAGAATGGGACCTTTAGCAAATGGATGTGAAGAATCCCTTCTTGCAAGGAGAAATTTAAGATGAAGTCTACATGCATCCTCCTCCTGGTCTTGAGCATTTGGTTAAGGAGGGAAATGTGCTGAGGCTGAAGAAGGCCATATATGGTCTCAAACAATCACCTAGAGCATGGTACACCAAGCTGAGCACAACTCTGAATGGAAAAGGCTTCAAGAAGTGAGAACTCGACCTCACCCTCTTTACCTTGACCACTCCATCAGGTATTGTACTCCTTGTGTATATTGATGATATCATCATCACAGGAAGTGACAAGGTTGGAATTCAATCGACCAAGGACTTCTTAAAGTCGGTTTTTGAGATTAAACACTTGGGTCAAATGAAATACTTCCTTGGAATTGAGATATGTAGGTCTAAGGAAGGTTGGTTTCTTTCCCAAAGTAAATTTACACTTGATCTTTTGAAAGATGCAGGTAAGCTTCGAGGAAAAACAATGAAGACACACCTAGAAGATGGATATAAGGTTCCACGTGAGTTAGAGATTGAAGATAGCCAACCATTTGTGGATGCCAATCTTTACCGGAAGCTTGTTGGTAAGTTAATCTACTTAACCTTCACACGTCCTGATATATGTTTTGCTGTGAACCTTGTGAGTCAACAAATTCAAGGACCAAAGGGGCACCAATGGAACATGGTTAGACGGATCCTGATGTATCTGAATGGTTCACCAGAACAAGGAGTGTGGATGGGGTGTAACAAGAGCACTGAAGTGGTGGGATACTGTGATGCAGATTGGGCTAGAGATAGAGTAGATAGGAAGTCAACCACGGGCTATTGCACTTTCATTGGTCGGAACTTAGTTACTTGGAAGAGCAAGAAGCAGAAGGTGGTGTCATGCTAAAGTGATGCCGCTGAAAATAGGGCCATGTTGAAGCTGACTATTGAGCTAGTTTGGAACAAGGGTATATTGAAGCACTTGGAGATAGATCAGTCCACGCCAATGACCATGTATTGTGACAACGAAGCAGCAATCCACATTGCCTCCAACTCCGTGTTCCACGAAAGGACCAAGCACATTGAAGTTGATTGCCACAAGGTGAGATAGATGATAGTCCAAGAAGTGATCTTACCTTGCTACACTCGAAGTGAAGATCAGTTGGCCGATGTGTTCACTAAAGCTCCAAGGCAGAACACTCTTGAGTCCATCCATCATAGGTTGGGACTCATAGATCTTATCAGGCGCAACTAGTTCCTTTGTCATGAGGTTTGTACTCTTTTCCTTGCTAAGGTTTTATCCCTAAGGAGGGTTTTCTTTGGCAAGGTTTTTAATGGGGAAGATCTCATGACATCCAAGCTTGGCCGGTTGAGTGTTGAACCAAATAAGAGATGACGTTATAAACTATGGATGAAGGTTGAAGAATACTGAGGAAATGAAGGGGAAGTGAAATGGTGATGTCCGTACAAAGCTGTACAAGGTGGCCGTACAAGTCATAGGTCGACCAAAGTAAATTTGGGTTGACCAAAGTTAACCCGGGGTAACACCAGAGATGTTTCCTTCCGTGGATTAGCTCTTCCTCGACTCTTCTTTTCCGTCTAGATTCACTGAACCTTAAGGATAAGGTTAGTCCGCGGATGGACAGGCTGGCCAAGAGCATCTCGTCAAGATGCTAAAGGAATCAAGCGTGTGAAGCTTCTGGTCCATGTCACCTTGACTCCACATGCTTAGTGTTGAAACCTTATCTTGTATAAGTTAGGCATAGCCATAACCTCTTCTATATATTTGTAACCTCACTCATTAATCAATCAAGCAAGTATTCGAGTCTCTTTCTTTTCTCTCTACTGTTCTTGAAGATCCAGAAATGGTTTCTTAGAAAAGACTCGAATTTTATTATCTAAATCTCTTCAAGTCTCTCTCAAAGTCTCTGTTACTCGTATAAACTTAGATTTCTCTTTAGTTTTCAATAAAGAAGACAAGAAGAAGAAGTGATCCGAATTCTTCAAGTTGAGTCTAATTCATACAGACTTGTGAACCAAGTCATTTTTTGAATGGAGAAGAAAGAAGCATGGCTGAGTGTGATTCATTGATCTGAGAAATAAAGAACACAAATAGAAGAAGAGGTGCCTGAAAAGAGTTTGATATGTACAACCTTGCTACACAAGGCAGTCCGTACAGTCTTCGCTTTCAAGTTACCAAACTCAACCTACAGTGACTTGGAAGGAAAGTAAGGCAGGTTATTATTCCCGATTAATGTTCTGAAGCAGATTTGAAGTTTAAATGGAGCATCAGAACAATGGAGTGAGCTGAAGCAAGTGAAGATTTAATTAGAATAAAAGTCATATGTTGGAGATAAGAGAGTTGGATGTTTAGATCTGTCACTTTCTACACCTTCTGGATGTGCCTCCTGGGCAGTTTCTGTTTGTTTCCTACCGAACAAATTATTTAAGATGATTCCCCTAGATATAGTATTAGTTTATTGTAAGCCTTTTCCTATTTAAAGATTGATTGTAACATGTTGCAAATTAAGGAGAAAGTTCCTCTCTCTCTCTCTCTCATCACTCACCAAATTCTCCTTCTCTTTACTATGTGGTTACCTATGTTACTCATAATCTGTTTTTCTCTCAGATTCTCTTCATACTCCTCACTTATACTTTAACCCCTACATTCACTCTTCATCACTTACACTTTCCATCTCTCTCTGGTTCAAACAGAACCAATAGCTCATTGACAGTTTACTCTTCATATTTATCCTCTTTTCTTACAGTATTGTCTTCTTCCTATCAATTTTTCCATTTCCAAGATACTTGATAGTAAATATCCATCTGCTAGATACAACCTTCTTCCCTTTTGACAGTTTACTTTCATACCAATTATCATTCTTGATCATTGCATCCGCTTCACCACAAACTGATTCCCTCCATTCTTTGTCTTGCATGGCTTCTTCATAGGATTTCGGTAACTGACTCCCATCAAGGCTAATCATGAAGGCACAATGTTCTTAAGGGTAATGAGCCAATGCAGAAACAGCTTCGGCAGGATGTTTTGTTGCTTGTGGATTGTAGTATACCCGTGTATTAACCCAGTTGGAAGGGTTCCTCATCCTTGTACTCCTTCTCAACGTTTGAGCCACTTCAGGTTGTTCCTCAGGTTGTTCCTCAGGTTGATCCTCCTCGACCTCCCCTTCTTCTTCCTGGTTTCCAATTCCAACTTATTCATCTTCATTTCCTTGTTACACACCTTGATGATGTTGAAACACCTGATCCTTCCTCATACTGATCATTAGTATCAAGTTCATTTCCCCTCTCATGGTCGAGGTGGGGTTCCTGACCATCCACAGTAGAAGTGGGGAAACCTTGTTGTTGTCCTCCTCCACTCTTCGGATCTTGGGATAAGTTAATCCCATGACTTTCCAATATAATTCTTAAGTTGGCTGCCTTGTCAGAAGCGAAGTCCTTGACCTCCCCTTGGTTCTTCTCCTCATAGAACCCTCTTCCCTCTACAAAATTCACACCCCTTAACACAAGCATCCTACTGGTGACTCGATCATAACACTTGTACCCCTTCTGAGTTGGTGAGTACCCAATGAACATACACTTTGTGCTCTTTGCCTCCAACTTGTTCCTTAGATCCCATGGTTTGTGAACAAAGCAGAGACAACCAAAGACCCGAAGATGATCTAAGGCTGGCCTATAGTTGTTCAGAACCTCAAATCGTGACTGATCATGAAGGACTTTGGTTGGGGGGTTCGGTTGATAAGGTAACATGCATTAGCAACAGCATCACTCCAGGACCTCTTTGGCACATTTTCTTGGAACATCATGGACCTAGCAACTTCCATAAGGTGCATGTTCTTCCGCTTGGCTACTCCATTCTATTGAGGGGTGTAGGGACAACTTGTCTGATGAAGAATTCCATGTTGGGATAGCATTGCTTGACTCGTGTACTCTCCACCATTATCTGATCTAAAATTTTTAAGCTTAGCATTGAAATGGTTAGTCACATAAGCCTTTCCTGATCTGGGTAACTCAAGAACAAGATGGAAGGAAACAAGATGTTGGTGATACCAGTGGCCTTAAAAGGGAGTGGGAACTACCTTTTATGGTTAAGGCTGGTGAAAACTGCTATTGGGAGCAAGGTTTTATGGAATCACATAACATATGGACCTCCAAAAGTAGTTGCTGAGGAAGCAGGAGGAGTGACTGAGCTCGCTCTGGCTGATGAGAACAAATGGGTCTAAAAATACATGACTGAGGTCACTGTACTGCAAGCTTCTCTTAAGATTTTTTTCCTTGAAGCTTACAGCTTGATGCAGCCAAGGAAATGCTTGATCAATCAGAAGAAGAGGAAAGCGATGCACCAGAATCGAAGGACGAGCTAGGCGATGGAGAGTTAGGCGCTACTGATCCAACCAAGGAGAGGCTGAGCTCAAAGGAAGATGACTTGGAGGAGATTCTGAACAAATGGGAGCATTTCCATCGACAAAGTATGGCTAAGGAAGGGGCTTAGCCCTTGAAAAGAAATGTGGGCCGGAATCAAATATATGATGGACAAGAGGAGGGACATTCGGCCCAAGCAGAGATCAATGACCCAGCAAGTGATCCACTAGTCTTGTCCATTGGGCCAACAACCAGATCAAAATCTAATGCCCAAAGAGAAGCTTTGAGGGCCATGATCCGGCTCGTGCAAGCCAGAGATATGCACAAATCTAGAAGGGAAGGCAGCATATAGGATCACTCTCTTATCCACAGAAGAAGATCTCGTGTGACCTAAAAACAAACCAATGTAATCTAGGATTCTAGGATTTTATTTAGTTGATTCAATTTGGATAAAACCAAATCTAGTTGGGATTAGGATAGTTTAGGATAGGCGTGAAAGATTTCATTGACTGGGAGTTTTCTCTATTTAAGAAATGTAAGAAGGCAAAACACTTCGTCTTTTCAAAATAAGCTTTTAGCCACAATCGTTCCAGAGTTATTATTCCTTTGTTCAGTGCCTGAGCAGATGATGCAGTCTTGTCCAGCCTCATTCTCAAGGAATTGGAACCATTGTATGTAATAGCTAAGCTACTGATTAATGCTTCGCTTTATGGACAGTTTCACTTATTGGAATAATCTATGAGGTTCTGGACATAGAGAAGAGAAGAACTCCTGGTACGGCCTTAGAACAACTTGAACAATAAGGGCTCAACCATCTGATAGAACAAGTAGCAGAGAAGTTGATCAAACCACGAGTAGAGAAGCTGAACAAACCACGAGTAGAGAAGCTGATCAAACCAGAAGCAGAGAAGTTGATAATTGTTTTAGATGGAGCCGGCTTGGCGAGCAACAAAGAAGAGATGAAGAGCAATGCACCTGAGCACAATCTGAGCTTTAGAGACCTATGTGCTCGTCCTAGTATGCATGGGGAACAAGGAAAACAAGTCAGGAAGGTGCATTGTACTCGACCACCTGACCATAATAAGCATTGTAGACAAGTGGAATGGAGTTTTGGTCGTGATGGTATAAGGACTTGGAAAGGATTTCATTGGATGGAAGTGCAAGAACAACCAGGCATTTCTAAGCTAAACAAGAAGAAGGAGACGTCTGCCTTAAGTGTTGTTTGCAAAGACAACCCATCAATTCAGCACCTAAGGCACGTGAAGGTCTTGGAGAACTTTGAATTTGAGCCTGGAGGAGAGCCAAACGTGGTCAAGGGAACAATGGGTTTCCAGTTGAGTGATCACGGTTCTATCATCCTACAATGCTTGGATTTGAGGACAAATATTTATAAAGGAGGAGGGAATGATGCAGCCTTGGCCAGCGTAAATCTCTAGGAATTGGAACCATTGTATGAAATAGCTAAGCTACTGATTAATGCTTGGCTTAATGGAAAATTTCAATGTCTTATTTGAATAATCTATGAGGTTCTGGACAGAGAGAAGAGAAGAACTCCTGGTAGGGCCTTGAAATAACTTGAACAAGAAGGGCTCACCGTTTGATAGAACAAGTAGCAGAGAAGCTGATCAATCGATGAGTAGAGAAACGGAACAAACCAGGAACAGAGAAGCTGATCAAACCGGAAGCAGAGAAGTTGATAATTGTTTTAGATGGAGCCGACTTGGCGAGAAACAAAGAAGAGATGAAGAGCAATGCACCTGAGCAGAATCTGAGCTTTAAAGACGTCTTTCCTCGTCCTAGTATGCATGGGGAACAAGGAAAACAAGTCAGAAAGGTGCTGAATTAGGGTAGATTTGAAGTTAGGCAAAATAAGGCTTTTTCGGTCCAAAAGTAGAATTGCAACCAGAATATTGATCCACTTTCTTTCTTGCTAGGCGAACAGTACGTGCATTATCTAAACCTGATTAGGATACACTCCAGCATCAAGTTCACGCCGTGGCAAGGAGAACACCAAAGAAGAACCAGCTTGTTCGTTTAATTCAATTATTTGAAATTTAGGATTTGTAAACCGATTTTTAATAGGATTAGGATTAGACCAGCTAGCAAACAAATTTAAAATTGGATTAGGAATGACTAAACCATTCTGGTTTAGGCTTAGGGCTTTTATTTTTGTGAATATACTTGGTGGTTTTGGTTATTCATCATTCAAGCAATAAAATAAAGAACGTTTCTGTCGTTTCTTCTCTGAGAAGATCTGGTTATTTTTTTCTATAATGGACACCTTCCATTGTTAAGGAGATTGATCTTCTGTTGGATTCATCGTAGACGACTATCAGGGTGAACCTGTGTCTCAGGAGCAGAAAAACACCCTTAGAGCAGCCCATTGCTTTAAGGAGAAGACCATCTTCATCACCATTCATTCGTCCATGCCCCCTTCAAGTGATCCAAGGAAAGACAGCCTATCCAGGGCCGTATCAGCAGATACCATCACTAAGGGAAAGAGATTTCCAACGTGAACATCTTAGACAAAAAGCAAGGTTAAGTTGCGTCTAAGAGAAGCAAAGCAATTTTGGGCCATATGTAGCTTCAAAGCCAAGACCATTGATCTATTCAGAGTGCGAGAAGCCTCAGATCATCTAATCCATCCCACTTCAAGTGATCCAGGATCAGACGCCTTCTAAGGCCCTATCAAGTGGTATCAGAGCCACTTGAAGGTTGGGAAATCGTTTGTCTTTCTTGTTCATCTATCAAACACTTTCTTCTCTATCTATCTTTTGTAAGTCAAACCGGGCCAACCTCATAATAAAAAAAAAACAAAGAGATCGAAACGATCCAAATAAAAAAAAACACAACTGAGGAGAAATCCAATTGAGCTGAGGAGAAATCCAGCTAGGTGGTTAATGCGATTTGGCAAAGAAAATCTTACACCTGTGTATCTATCTTCTGCTTCACGTTAGGGATAGGTTTTTAGATCTTAAGTGATTTGAACTCTGCTTTAAACTGAACTTGCAAGGAGATCAGGGACGATTGTTGATCACCACCCAAATTGAGTGACAAGAGAGAGTCAATTGATTATCTTGTCTAACGTTTGCTTAAGTGTTTCAGGAACCTATGGTAGGAAGTGATCACAACCAAGATGAGGAACATGTGGTTCAGCAGATCAACCTCAATCAACTCCAATTTGAGGCCATGATGGCTGAGATCACTCGTAGACTTCAAGATAATTTTAATAGATCTCAACAACCTAACCTACCTGATTTTGTTCGTGCATGTCAAGGTAGAGGAGAGGTAGCTGGAGTGGTCAGAGTTCACATTGGACCTAGAAGAGGGCCACGAGTTGAGGCTGAGGGTCACCGGATCCCTGTTGATGACAATCCCAGACACACATCTGGTGATAGTGATGATGGGTCTCAAGCTAGCTAACACCATAGGCGCCACAACCAGAGGCAACCAATGGAGGACAATATAGGTGGTTTTACACTCAGGCTTTCTCCTTTCCATGGGAAGAATGATCCTGACGCTTACCTAGAATGGGAAAAGAAGCTAGAGCTAGTCTTCAGCTGCCAAAATTACTCGGAGGAGAACGATTGGTAGCAACTGAATTATGTGGGTATGCCATCAACTGGTGGGAACAGCTGGCTTCCAACCGCAGGCGTAATGAAGAACCACAAGTGTCATCCTGGTTTGAGATGAACAGTAATGAGGAAGAGGTTTGTTCCCAAACACTGTGGGAGAGACGGTCATCAAAAGCTGAGACGCTTGATGCAAGGAACTAAGAGTGTAGAGGAGTATTTCCCGGAGATGGAGACTCTAATGATGAAAGCAGAGGCGATTGAAGATATGGAAGCCACCATGGCACGCTTTAAAGGAGGATTAAGCAGGGACATTCAAGATAGGCTAGAGATGCAGGAGTATGCTGATATGGAAGAGTTGTTACACAAAGCAATACTGATTGAGCAGCAAAACAAGTGGAAGAACTACTCAAGAAATTAGTATGGGACGACATCTAGACCTGTCCCTCCTAAGGATGATCGACCCCTTATAAAGCCAAAACACAATCCTCAACAAACTGGAGCATCTCAATTTGACAAAGGCAAATGACCAGCAACAACTACCCGGTCAAGAAATGTCAAATGCTTAAGATGTCAAGGCTATGGGTACTATGCTAATGAGTGTACGAGCAAAAAGATCATGATCATCTTAGAAAATGGAGAAGTTGTCTCTGAAGATGAACAACCCCAAAGTGATTCAGAGGAGGAATCAGTGGAGTATCCAATCCGAGGTGACATCCTAATAACTAGGAGATCATTTCCGAGTCCACAAGAGGAGCCAGTGTGTTCTCTAGATCGAGGGGAAATCATGGTAACAAGAAGAACATTGTAAGCTCAACTTAGAGTTACCGACCAGGAGCAAAGAGAATTTTTTTTCCATACACGTTGCTTGATTCACAACAAGGTGTGCAGCCTCATCATTGATGGAGGCAATTGTACCAATGTGGCGAGTGAAACCTTGGTGAAAAACCTGAACCTTCCAGTTCAAGATCATCCCAAGCTATATACGCTTCAATGGCTTAATGAGGATGGGGATTTGTGTGTGCGCAAACAAGTCAAGGTACCCCTAAGCATTGGGAAGTACCAAGATGAGGTCGTGTATGATGTTCTACCAATGGATGCTAGCCACATCCAATTGGGACGACCATGGCAATTCGACAAGAGGGCCATACACAATGGCTACACCAACCGGCATACCTTTCCCCACTAGGAGAAGCAGATCACTCTGGTGTCCTTAACTCGTAAGAGGTGCACCAAGATCAGCTACAACTTAAGAAACGCAAAGAGGAAGATCAAGCCACGGTTCAAGTAAGGAACTCTCTTGTCCTTATGGCTACATCAAGTGATATTAAGAAAGCTACGTTTGATCAACAAGCTATGATCCTAGTGATCTACAAGGAGCTATTAGCTTCTACTGCTAACCCTTATCTGATTATTCCGAGAGCTATTGAGTTGATTTTTCAGGAGTTCAACGATGTGTTCCATGATGATAATCCCGTATGCTTACCACCTATCAGAGGGATTGAACACCAGACTGACTTTGTACCAAGGGCCGTACTACCTAATCGCCTAACTTACAGAACCAATCCTGTGGAAACCAAGGAACTTCAAAAGAAAGTAAATGAGCTCTTAGAGAATGGACATATTCTATAGAGTATAAGTCCTTGTGTTGTCCTTGTCTTACTGGTTCCAAACAAAGATGGTAGTTTGAGGATGTGGGTAGATTGGAGGGCCATTAACAACATTACAGTTAAGTATAGACATCCCATCCCACGCCTAGATGAAATGTTAGATTAACTACATGGATCATGTGTAGTCTCTAAGATATATTTGAAGAGTGGATACCATCAGATTAGGATGAAAGAGGAAGTTGAGTGGAAAACAGCCTTTATAACTAAACTAGGGTTATACGAGTGATTAGAATGCCTTTTGGCATTACCAATGCTCCTACTACGTTTATGAGGCTAATGAATCATGTTCTTAGAGCTTATATAGGAAGATTTGTGTCGCGTACTTTGATGACATATTAATCTATAGTAGGACCATGACAGAACATGTAGAGCAGTTGAGGAGGGTGATGGAAGGGCTTAGGAAGGAAACCTTGTTTGCTAACTATAAAAAGTGTTCTTTTGGAACAGACAGCTTTGTCTTTTTGGGTTTTGCAGTTTCAGCATAGGGTGTCCAAGTGGATGAAGAAAAGGTTAAGCCCATTCGAGAGTGGCCAACACCTAAAACCATTGGGGAAGTGAGAAGCTTTTATGGGCTTGTTGGGTTCTACCGACGGTTTGTTAGAGACTTCAGCTCTATAGCTACCCCTCTAACTGAATTGATTAAAAAGCGTGTTGGGTTCACCTGGGGACCTGAGCAAAAAGAAGCATTTCAAATTCTTAAAGGTAAGCTGAATAATGCTCCATTGCTGATGCTTCCTGATTTTATTACAACTTTTGGATGCGTCTAGAGTGGGAGTAGGAGCTGTCCTAATGAAATATAAGAGGCCAATTGCCTATTTCAGTGAAAAGTTAGGAGGATACACCTTGAATTACCCCACGTATGACAAGGAGCTCTATACCCTTGTGAGAGCACTCCAAACTTGGCAGCACTATCTTTGGCCCAAAGAGTTTGTGATCCACAGGGACCATCATTCTCTTAAACACTTGAAAGGCCAACATAATCTGAAAAAAGGGCATGCGAGGTGGGTCGAATTCATTGAGACTTTCCCTTATGTCTTCCAGTACAAACAACGTAAGGAGAATGTAGTTGCTGATGGACTTTCCAAAAGGTTTGCTTTGTTATCTTCTCTGGAAACTAAACTGTTAGGGTTTGAACATTTAAAAATTTGTTATGAGACTGACTGTGACTTCCAGGAGAAGTACAAAGAGACTGAGAAGCATGCGAGTGGTAGTTTCTATCTGGTTAAGGGATTCCTATTTTTTGATAACCGCTTGTGTTTTCCTTGTTCTTCCTTGAGAGAAATGTATGTTAGGGAAGCCCATAGAGGGGATCATATGGGAAACTTTCGTATAGCTGAGACCTTGAGCACTCTACAAGAGCACTTTCACTGGCCCAACATGAAAAAGGATGTGGAGAAGGTGTGCTCTAGGTGTGTAGTTTGCAAAAAGACTAAGTCCGCTCTAAAGCCTACAAGTTTGGATACTCCTCTCCCTATCCCATTTTCACCGTGGATATACATCTCCATGGACTTTGTTCTAGGATTGCCTAGGACTAGGAAAGGTAGAGATAGCATCTTTGTGGTAGTGGACAGATTTTCCAAAATGGCGCATTTCATTCCATGTCATAAAACTGATGATGAATCAATGATAGCTGATCTATTCTTTAGAGAAGTTGTTAGGTTGCATGGCATGCCTAGGGCAATAGTATCTGATAGGGATTCTAAGTTGCTTAGCCACTTTTGGAAAACGTTGTGGGGAAAACTAGGAACCAAATTACCATTCTCCACAACTTATCGCCCACAAACAGATGGCCAGACCGAGGTAGTTAACATGAGTTTTCAACTCTCCTTCGTGCTATAATCAAAAATAACATCAGAAGTTGGGAATGTTGACGTGAAGACAATAAAGAGTTGAAGCAATAAGGAGCAGGAGGGAAACAAGTACATTCAGATCAAGCATAGAATCAAGCTACCTTGAGAAGCAAGACCGTCCGTACAACCCAACCCTAACCTGACTTGGAAGGAAAGCAAGGGAGATTGCTTGCAACAATAAATCTCGCCCAAGTGTCCAGAACAATTCAAAATATGTGTGCAAGTGGATGTAGCTATTGGAGAAGAGACAAGAGGAGATCACATATCTCGGCTAAGGAAGAAAGAGAAGGTTGGGATGTCACTTTCAAAGCAGGTTGGACCATCTCTTTGTCTTGTTCCAGCAGATTAGATTAATAGCTTCTGATCAGATATTTCCATCCTTTATTTCCTTTAAATGTGTTGTAACCATGAACCTGATAATTCAAGGAAATCATTTCCTCACTACTCTCTCTCTAATTTTGAAATCCACTCTCTCTCTACTATCACTCTCTTGTTCTTCCTGATAATCATTCTCCATACACAATAAAGTACTCAAATCTCTCTATTCTTTCATGGTATCAGAGCTGTAAGCTCTTGAGACCCTATTCTAACCCAACGTCCTCAAATCTTATCCATTTCACTCCGATTTACTCTATTCTTGCTCTGTTCTACAGCAAGAAAATACTCGGTTTTTCTCCCTGTTTCAGTTTCAAAATCTTTGCATATCCTATCCTTTCAAAATTCTCTTCTAATCTGAGTTCCTAAGCTTTGTTTCAGTTTCAAAATCTCTGGAAAGTCTCTTCCATTTTCGAAATATTGTCTTCTCTTGTCCTCAAAATTCATGAACTCTTTCATCAGTTCATAGTTTTGTCCAGTGGATAAAGGAAAACCAGCCATGGAAATGAAGATAAAGAGCATGATTCCAGTAACCCTTGAAGGGTCTAACTACCTGCTATGGTCAAGAGTGGCCAGAGTTATCTTGGGAAGTCATGGACTTTGGGACAGCCACATCATAAAGGTTGATGCTTCAAAGAGGATGGCTGAAGAGGAGAAACAGGCGAGATTTCTGAAGAATGAAGACAAGTGGGTTACTGTGATGCAAATTGGGCTGGGGATAAAGTTGATAGGAAGTCCACCACAGGCTATTGCACCTTCATTGGAGGGAACCTGGTCACTTCGAAAAGCAAGAAGAAGAAAGTGGTCTCTTGTTCGAGTGCTGATGCAGAGTATATGGCCATGTTGAAGCTGACAAATGAAATGGGGTGGATCAAAGGGATACTGAAGCATTTGAGAGTTGAGCAAGCTACACCCATGACTATGCATTTTGATAACCAAGCGGCCATCAACATTGCAAAAAAACTCAGTATTCCACAAGAGAACGAAGCACATTGAAGTTGACTGCCACAAAGTAAGACAGATGATTGGCCTTGGGGAGATCTTACCATGTTACACAAGGAGTGTGGATCAATTGGCAGACGTTTTCACCAAGGCAGCAAGACAAAAGGTTATTGAGTCTATTTACACCAGATTAGGACTCATTGACCTTACTCCAAGCAACTAATCACCTCGTCATGAGGTCTTTACTCGTTTTCCCTCATCAAAGGTTTTATCCCAAAAAGGGTTTTCCTTTGGTGAGGTTTTTAATGAGGAGAATCTCATGGCATTCCAAGCTTCACTTGGTACACATGGTCAAGCTTGAGGGGGATTGTTGATCTGAGTAAATAACGAAAAGGATGAAGTTGCTTAGTCTGAGAAATGAGATCAAGAGTAAGTTGCTGCAAAGTTAGGGCAAGTGTACGAACAGTACGGACTGTACGGGTGGCTGTACAGACCACCTAACCAAAACACAATTTAACTCGACCAAAACACAATTTAACGGGACCAAAAACATATTTTGGTCTTAGGAAAAAAAAGGACAGTCTGTAGGGATGGCCTTTGGCCGTACAGTTTACCATCTGTACCTACCTGAGTTCGAAGTTGGGTGGCAAGGAAGAAAGGAAGCTAAGGTAAAAGCATGGAAGGTTGAAAGGGAGATTAAGTTATGTTGATCCGTAAAGAAGGAGGATAAGGTTGTGGATAAGAAAGAAGAAGTCTTAACCTTTACAGTCTGGCACAAGATGTAAGATCTTTTGATACCGTGATAGGAAAGTAACCAGAAAGAGATTTAGACGAGATTAGAAGAGCTTAGAATCGATTTGAGACTATGAAAAAGGAAGACTTATGAAGAACATTCGAGACTGAAAATAGAGAGAAATGTCTCCTTTTCTCATTGATACTCGATACAAATATATAGAGAGTCATACAAGGGTTTCCAGAGAATAAAGGAAGAGAAACATGTGGCTGTGGTTGATTAGAGAAGCGCCTAATTCAAACTGGGCAATTCTGGCCGTGTAAATGGTATCAGCATCTTTGACAAGATGCTGATCCTCGTGCCAGTCTGTCCACGCGGACCTTATCCTTCCTTTCTAATGGATGGATAAGGGTAATTCCTAAGGTAAGTGGTCGGGTAACTTTGGATTTACCCGATTGGTAATTTTTCCTTGGTTGAGTGTTTTGGTCGACCCAGTCTTGTACGGATCGTACGGCATGTACGGACTGTACGGACATGGTCGACCCAAAACCTTCTCCTCTCTTCCTCCTTTCTCTTAACCCAAATATGAACCTCAACTTAACACTCCCCCTCAACCTTGACCATGTTGGACAAGTCGAGCTTGGAAGGCTATGAGGTCTTCCTTATTAAAAACCTCACCAAGGACAACCCATTTTGGATAAAACCTTGATGAGGCAAAAAGAGTAAAGACCCCATAGCAGGGGATTAGCTAAGTTGGGTTAGATCAATGAGCCCTAAACGAACATTAATGGACTCCTTTGTCTTCTGTCTAGCTGACTAGGTGAACACATCTGCAATTGATCCTCACTCCTTGTGTAGCATGGCAAGATCACTCCTAACCCAATCATCTGTCTCACCTTGTGGTAATCTACTTCAACGTGCTTGGTTCTTTCATGAAACACTGAGTTGGAGGCAATATGGAGTGTTGCTTGATTGTCCCAATGCATGGTCATTGGTGTAGGCTGATCTATCTCCACATGCTTTAGTATGCCTTTGATCCACACCAACTCGTTTGAAAGCTTCAGCATTGCTCTATACTCAAACATGAGACCACCTTCTGCTTTTTTTCTCTTCCATGTAACCAAGTTCCCACCAATGAAGGTGCAATAGCCAGTGGTCGATTTTCTGTCCGACCTTTCCCCTGCCCTATCCGCATTACAGTAACAAACCACTTCAGTGTTGTTGTTGCATCCCATCCACAGTCCTTCACCAGACGACCCATTCAAGTAGTTCAGGATCCTCTCCACCATATTCTAGTGGTGCTCCTTTGGGACTAGCATGTGTTGACTCACCTGGTTCACAACAAAACAAATATGAGTACGTGTGATTGTCAAGTAGATTAGCTTACCAACTAGCTTTTCAAGTAGATTAGCTTACCAACTAGCTTTCTATAAAGCTTGGCATCATGGAATGGTTTGCTATCTTCAATCTCCCCGTCACGAGGAACCTTGTACCCATCCTCCATGGGCATCCTTGCTGTTTTCCCTCGAAATTTACCTGCATCTTTCAAAAGATTAAGAGTATTCTTCCTTTGGGACATGAACAATCCTTCCTTGGATCTAAAAATCTCAATCCCAAGAAAGTATTTCATTTCTCCCAAATCATTAATTTCAAACACCGATTTCGGAAAATATTTAGTGGCTTGGATGCCTTCCTTGTCACTCCCAGTTATGATGATATCATCAGCAAAAACTAGGAGAACAATGATACCTGATGGGGAGACTAGGGTGAACAGGGTGTGATCAAGATCAGACTTGATGAAGTCTAAACCATTCAGAGTGGTCCTCAACTTATGGTACCAAGCTCTTGGAGACTGCTTCAACCCATAAATCTCCTTCCTCAACCTTAACACATTCCCTTGTTTTACTAACCCTTCAAGACTAGGAGGGGGATATACATTGTTAACTTGAAGAGTAGACAATAAACAAGTACGAACTTGTAGAGATGAGATGGAGTGAAAGAAGATAGAGTGGGGTGAAGAGATCTTGTACAAGGAGTGTTGAGAAGGATATGGGAAGCTGATAAGTGTACAAGAGGCTGTGAACCATCAATGAGAAGTCTAAGGAAGACCTTGGGAAGCTTTAGGGAAGATATGGGATCAAATGGTCTTTGTTTGGGTGAGGTGAACCGATGGTCGTACGACCGTATGGACTGTACATACCATTCAGACCAACCTCGACCCAGAAACATCAATATTCAACCATTTGAACTTTAAAGATGGTTTTGAGTCTTGGGGAAGTTAGGGCACGAAGTGTATGTACCAGGCCCTTGATATATGGTCGCACAACCCTAAATGCCAAGACTTTTCACCCAAGTCTAAAAGACATTGCATGTGAAGAAAGGAGAAGATCCTTTGGTATAATCCTCGACCAAGATAAGGAAGGGAAGGCAAGGAAACTTCCTGGAAGCAGCCAAGGCTTAGTGACCGTTTATGGATAAGGTTATCCACTTACCAAAGGAAGAAAGGAAGAGCTTTGTGGATAACCTTATCCACTCGCCAAAAGCAAAGGAAGAGCAACTTGGACAGCCTGTCCAAAACGTGTGGAGCTTCTGGTACACATGATTCAAACCTAGGAGCCTCCTCCCCGTTCATAAATGAAAAGCTTGTAGTTCTCGAATCGGAATACTTTTTTAGTCTCTCCCTTTATTAGTCTTCTAATATATCCAAGTCTCCTTTAGGCTCTGGTTCTGATTAAAATAAACACAAGTAAACCCAGTTCCATTCTCTTCATCATTTCGAGTTCATCACTACCTTAAGGGCTTGTTCATCACACAAAAACCAAACAAATTTGAAAATCCAACATGTCATCAGAGCCAAGTTCGCCAGAACTTGGTTCCTAGGTTCCGCAAAGATCAAAGCTTTCTCTCATGACATTCAACCCCAGAAAGAAGCTTCCTTTCCAGTCAATTCAACCTCTACATGAAGATGGTGTTCATCCGGAAAACCCAGAAAGTGTTCTTGTCCCATGCTTCCTCATACCATCCAGAAAAAAAGGAGAGCCTCGGATCCAGAAGTTATGGAGTGGACTAGCTACCCTCTTCATCAAATCAGTCCATGCGTGTTCTTATTCCAGTCCAGGAAGAAAGGTGAAAGCTTTCACCTTGTTACTGGTAGGGGCGACCAAAGTATGAAGAAAGGTGGTGACTTTAGGCATGGAGGGTCCAATGGAAGGTCCATGGAGGAAGGAGATGTTGGGGTCACGACCAATAGCTCCTAGTTTTGCTATGAATCAAAGGTGGTCAAGGAAATAACACTAGTTCCTTGTTTGTAAGAAACATATTGTCCCTTGTTTGTAAGAAACCTAATGTCCCTTGATTAAAGCTTGATACTTTATGAACTGAATGTTTTGTGTGGTGTGTTTGAGACGTGAGGATGTGTTTAAGCTAGATATGAATGTTTAGAATCTATCTCAGGACGTTTGAATGAGACTCGTTTGAATGATGGAGTGTTTAAAATGCTTACTTCAATTCTAAATGTTGATTAATATGATATTAGATAGTATGTTCTGAATCTGCTTGCATACATGAATAGAAATGATTAAAGTAGAGCATTTGGATCTGGTATTTGGAAATGATAATGATGCTTAGGTGTTTCAGTTTCACAAGGAGTGTTCTTGTTCAACATCCATCTGAGACAAAGAGGAAGGATGTGCCCATTGCTGAAGCAGTGGAGAGATGTTGGTGCTTGTGCATGAAACCAGTAGACTTACGCGCAGAAATTGGGAGTGATGTGCTCCTTGTTCAATAAAGATGCACGAGGCAAGGTCATACCTGAAGCTTTTGGAGGCCGGTAACATGAGGGTACTTGGAGCTGAAGACATGAAGGTGGATCAGTGATTTAAGAGCAGCTGTAGGGGTGGTGTACTCCTGGTTTGGATACTGATTGAGGCTCACTTTCAAGCTTGAACCTAGACTCAATTTAAACATGAGGTGGGGACTTGAGTGAGTTACATGATGATATAAGTTCAAGACCTGGTTCATCCTCACCATTGCACCAGGAATAGAAGAAGGCGCCATTCAGGTTTAGAAATTTGCATGTCTAGCCAAGAGAGTGGTCAGAGCACTCTTGGTTGTGTGAAGAAAAAGTTTACTCTTCAATGAGGCTTCTAGAGTGTTGGATATGGGTTTGTCACACCTCAACGAGGCCCATTAGACAATGAATTAGACCCATTAGCAAATGGGGCCACTAGGAACCCTAGGTTTCACTTTGTATAAAGGAGTTACCTCCTCTTTAGCAAGGATCTTCTTTTTTTCTTCTTAGATCAAGAACACTTCTTAGAGATTTGTAGATTCACTTTACACTTGTAATCATTCATTTGTATGAATCTTTGATCAATAAAATCTCTTTGATGTTCTATTTCTCATTTGATTTCATTATCGATTTCTCCTAAACCTCAAAAATCTAATGAATCTAATTCATTAGATTCTTTATTGTATGAATCCAACAAACACACCGTTTTTCGTTCAAACAGTTGGCGCTAGAAGGAGGGGACTAAGGAGAACTATCTTCAAAGCATATTGAACTTGAGAAATTTGGGATCTAGGGAAAAGATTTATTTTGGAGTAAGGAAGCTTGGCTGTTGAGGATTTTTATCGAACACTTGGTGGGCAAGACAAAAAATGAGAAAGTCTCTACGTTTCTATGTTTACACGATCAACATGTCAACTCTATTGGTATCATGGGCATCGGAGCAGTGATGTCGTCTTTCACCAGCAAGGGAAACGGAAGCTATCGTGGATTGGTTCTTGGGCTGATCAGGTGTCGGAGTAAGGGGCCAATCTCGTTTCTGCCATTCCTGGCGTTAGAAAATGGAAGCCATGGTGATTTTTAGATAAAGGAAGAAGCTTTCTTATGAAAGTCCAATCAAAGTTTCAACCTTTCAGCAAGAGCTAGATCTGGGCTCAAAGACAACTCATGTAGCTGAAAGAGAGAAGAAACAAAAGGGGATCTTGAGTTAAAATTCAAGATTGCAGAGCTTGCTTTATGGCTATTCTCTTTATCCTTAGCCGCTTGCTACCCGTCGTAGTCGCTTCTTTCACAAGCGAGTTCATGAGCACCTGTCCCAAAGGCTCCTCTTCATCCCAACGCATTGATCTCGGCCAGAATGTCATCACATCTTCATCACGAGAAGGTAAGTTTACACATTACTGGAGTTGTTCTGTCAAAGCTCAAGACTTGATATCGGCGACAAAGGCTATCTCGCCAGTCACTTGCTTGGCACCTCATTCTCAACAGCTGAGGTTGGGATTTGTTCTAATCAAAGTTCAAGACTTTCTCTCGGCGTCTCGTTCTCAAGGATGACATCTCGGCATCTCGTACGCATAGACAACGGACTCATCAAACAACATGAATTTGTGCTTCTCCAACGCCACGACGAGTTCAGTCACATGCTGAGATCTACTTGCGTTTAATCTCGGCTTATAAACATAGAGGAGCCCAAGCTAGACATCAACATCGAGGAGCCGGAGGTGGACATCTCAAATAGAGCTCCGGTCTTGTCTTGTAATTGAACTCACCAATTTAAGCTTCTCACTAAGGACGATAAATATGAGACAAGGCTTTATTTGCTACTGTGTACGTCATCAATAGCTTCAAGCTCTGTACAAGCTCCAAGAAACAAAAAAAAGGGATAACAGAGGAACACATTATGGACCATGACCAACTCGGTCTCTCTTTACGGCTTCATCAAAGTTGCCGACATAAAAAAGAGAGATAAGTTTCCATTTTAATATTTTGGTCAATTATTTATCATAACTACACAATGCTCCGCACTTTCTGCAAGTTTTGGATCCTTGATTAATTATTTATCCATCACTTATTCGTTGAGTCAATGTCCGACTCACCAAACCATTTTTAGATAAATTCTTACAAGTTATTTTCAACTTCTAATGTCTTTGTTTAATAGAATGGGGCATAACTTCGCGGTGAATTAAAGATTTCATTGTCGCGCCGATATCCTCAAAATTTTGATCACATCATTACACTACAAGCTCACCACACTAGCGAGATGGTACAAGCTCATCAAAGCGAGAGTTAAAACTTGTGACCACATCAGCAGCCTGCTCGGCATACACCATGATCTTGCCACGAGACTTTGGGTCGGCAACAGTTTGGTAAACTTATCCTTTACTAGGCACGAGTTTAAATTGAACTTGCTTTTTATTAGGCACGAGTTTGCATCGACTTGCTTATTGTTAGACACGACTTTACAAAAACTCATCTTTGGCTAGGCACGAGTTTACATAATCTCTCCTTCTACTAGGCACGAGTTTAGTAAACTCGCCTTCGTCTCGGCATGAGTCTAGTAAACTTGTCCTTCATTAAGCACGAATTTAAAGCAAACTCGCCTTTTACTATGCACAAATTCAAAATAAACTCGCCTAAACCGTCATGGGCATAAATGTGTCTAATTCATTATCTAATAAACCCTATTCGTAAAATTCACAGAGATCGACTTCCTCTCTCTCTACGAACTTGGGGGCTTACTGTTGGATATGGGTTTGTCACCCCTCAACAAGGCCCATTAGACAATGAATTAGACCCATTAGCAAATGGGGCTAGGAACCCTAGGTTTCACTTTGTATAAAGGAGTTACCTCCTCTTTAGCAAGGATCTTCTTTTTTTCCTCTTAGATCAAGAACACTTCTTAGAGATTTGTAGATTCACTTTACACTTGTAATCATTCATTTGTATGAATCTTTGATCAATAAAATCCCTTTGATGTTCTATTTCTCATTTGATTTCATTGATGATTTCTCCTAAACCTCAAGAATCTAATGAATCTAATTCTTAGATTCTTTATTGTATGAATCCAACAAATACACCGTTTTGGTTCAAACATAGAGTGAGGTGGTTGAAGAGATAGATGATGTATCTTCTATCATTCCATTCAAGGTGGCGAGTTCAGATATGAGTGGGCAGTGGTGCGTTGATCAAGATCATAAAACTATCATCCATCAAAGCTTGGGTCTTCCTAAAGACTCAGTCCCAAGCTTGAGGGGGGGGGGGTATTGAGAAGCTTCAATGATCTGTGATAGAATATCATTGGTGGTTATTCAAGAAGAAGAAGTAATCAAGGCTAAGTATGAAGATGGAGTTGTATCTGGTAATCCGAGCACTTAAACCCAACAGAAGGTTGGGTGAAAAGGGGAGAGACCAAAATCAGTGTTAGATGATCTAGATAAGCTCAAGAAGACTTAGTGATATGCAAGGAATGTCGGATGAGACTTGTATTGAGATGAAGAACCAAAGAGAAATAAAATAGACGAAGAGAAGAGATGCTCCAATTACTTGAAGTGCGAGTTAGTCTGTACAGCCTTGCTCCACAAGCAATCTATCTTGACCTAACTTACCTTGGGAGTTAAGGCAGTAAGAGAACATGTGAAGGATGACTTCATAATAAGATCCTTGGATGATGCTCTGTAACAGATGGGATAATCCTTGCAGAAACGAATAAAAAAGACTCAAGTTTCTCAAGGCATGTGGATCGAATGGTGACACAAGAGGTAATGATGGATCTTTTGATACTCCTAGGCTTCTGATTTGGATATGACACACCAAATAAGGAACCCTTGATATCTGTATATTACACACCATAAACACTCATACAACTCGACAGAAAAGTAGAAGAAAAGAAACAAGATTTAGACTGAAAAGATGATGGTTTATTTCTCAATTTCGTGCACAATATAGAGGAGAAAAGGCTGTACATGCACAGCGTCTCAAAAACAAAGCATTATTCAATGTTGCATCCTCAGTTACAAGCTCTTCAGGTTCAGGTTCATGCTTCCATTCTGTGGTGCTTTCCATGATCACATTATCACATCCCTCTTCAAAAAGATTTGTCCCCAAATCTGTTTTACCTGCAATAGAGGGAACCAAGTCCGTAACATCAATGTGTAAAATCAGATTACACTTACCTTGTAAGCCTCTTTGATAGGCATTGTTACTGACTGGTTCGTGTATGTAGAAGGCATTGATCCTTTTAGTTCATGATTCATTACTCAAACCTGTTACATTGAAACAAAGAAAGTTAGCACTTGAAAACTTATCAAAGAGTAATAATCTTATCCCAAATTGGTTTTCGCTCGTTTTTGGCTTGTGTGATGCATCTGGTGGTGCTACTTTGATGAGGTTGAATCCAGTGACGTCTGGGTGCTTATCCTGATCCAAATCAAGTGGTTTGAACCACTTGTCTTCCACATGCTTGTTCTTTCTCCTTGTATGCTTCAAAACTTCATCATAATCTGCACATGGCTTTTTTGACAAAAACAAGTGCATCATATTTGGGTAAACGATAAAAGAACTCGTGAAAACATGATCACTTACCTTAGCATGCTTACGTGGTCGCCATATATAGGATTGAGATGTTTTATACTCAGAATAAAGTATGTATAGTTTTACCTGAGTTGTAGAATCAGTAACTCGCAACTCTAAATTGGTTTCAGCCTCACACTGGTTTCTTGAACATATAGGAAGAACTAAGAATGTGGGTCAGGTTGATTCATAGCTTATATCCTTCTTTTCGAAAAGTGTAGACTTCAAAACAGTTTGTCCTGTACCAACACAAGCAAATAAGGTTTCATGTTGTTCTTTGAGTTTAGATAGTTACCTCGGGTTGGTTTCTTTGGAGATTGCTGTAGACTAAGTTGATCTGGTGGTTTCTCCTTGACTTGAGAAGAAAACATGAGTTCTTCTCCTGCTCCAATAGTCACTTCACAATTTACTCTTGTGAATTCTCCATCTCCACTCATGGACTGATAAACTCTGCAATAGTACTGAAACTGCTGCAAAACTGGTGGCTTCCATAGCTTGATATGGTTGAGAATGAGTTTGTTTTGACCATTTTCCAACTCCTTATGAACCAAGCTGAATCTAGCACGATCAGAGTGTTTAAAAAGGATGATAGGTATGCTTACATATGCTCCAGAACTCCACAAGTAGGTATGTAACCTTCCAACCCGATCAGATATAGACATCACTTGGAAATCATCCAAACTGACATGTCTTGTCAAACTGGTAATGTCTTGATAATCAGGTGGCCATTCTCTGTGATTTCTGTCCCGTTGGATCCATGACTGACTTGGCTTCATTATCCAGTTGGTTTCAAGTGAAACTCTTTACGAGTTGAGATGTGCAACAACTTTTCTCCGGTGGATAAAAGTTCACTAAAATCAAAGGTTTCTGCTGCTGATTTCTTCTCAATCAGTTTGGTCTTGTTCTTCTGATTCCAGACCTCTCCTCCAGGCTCAAATACAACTTGTCTCATACCCAAGTCGTGTCTTGATAGCTCCACTGCTCTGTTCTTGTACCAAACAAAAGGAGTGATCAGAAAAGTACCCAAGAATGTCTTTTGGAAATCACATGGATCAAAGACAATCAGTTTCATTCTGCGAGCTATCTGAGGTTCCTTGGGTGTCTCCTCTGCTACCATGACCTCTTTGAAAGGAACCATGAAGTTCTGAACAGGCTGCTATTCTTTATGAAAGATAGTTGATGTTACTTTGGCTTGATCTTGTTGAAGAGGCACAGCTGGTTCTGGTTCTGCCACTTTGAGTTCTGAAACAGTAGTTACTGGTTCTTGTTGTTGTGTTTCAATGGATGGACGTGTTGAGTTTGTCCTCCTGAGTTGCTTCTCCACATCCATACTTACCTGAGTTAGCTTCTTTTGTCCTCCTCACTGTTATTGCCTCTGCCTTCATGCTCACATTTTTTCCTCCTCCCACTGCTTCTAGACTCATTACTGTGACCAGTAGCTCGTTGGAGTTCCTGTCTCAGGTCCAGTCTTAGTTGTCTTATCTGATCATTGAAGACTAGACTCATACTGTCCTTGAAAGATTCAATCATCAATTTCTCTTCCTTTCTGAGTTCTCCTTTTTCATCTCCTGCCTTGGTACCTGAAACAGAAAACAACTCACAGCAGTAGCAAGTTTTAGAGAGAAGAAACAATCAACTTGCAAAGAGATACATGTTCAAATCGGAAATCAAATCCAAATCAGAAACAAATCAATTTAAACCGATCAAATTCTAAATATAACAGAGAGATCACGAGTTTAGGTTCAGATTCAAGCTTAGATTCGGTGATCAAAACAAAAAGAACAGATTCACTACAGTCGAAAACAAATCGATTCATTTAACACAAACCAGAAACATGCTCAAAACGAAATCTAACCTTAAACTTCTCTAATCAAACTCGAACTTAACATATGAAAAGAACAAATCGAAACTAATCAGAACAGAATAGATCAACTTCACAATACTGAAACAGATCGATTTCTGCAAACCTTAAACAGATTCAGATCAAGCAATCGATAATTTCTGCAACAAGAATTCGAAAAGTTTTAATCAGAAACAAGATCAAGGAACCCTATTCTATCAGAATTTTGACAGATAACAACAGAGATACTGATTTCCATACTGAATATGAAGAGTCAATTTCAAAAATCAGTGAATAAGAACACTTCCCTTCCACAGTTGCTCTGATACCAGATAATAAGATCCTAGGATGATGCTCTGGAAAAGATGGGATAATCCTTGCAGAAACGAATCAAAAAAAAACTCAAGTTTCTCGAAGCATGTGGATCAAATGGTGCTTTCCATTATCACATCACTTCAGAAAGCAGAAGACCGTTGGAGTTTGCTTGGACAAGTTTGAATAGTCAAGAGGAGAAGATCACATGTCTAAATGAAGGAGAAAAGAGCTGTTGTGTGTTGTCACTTTCACTCTAGACCAAAGCACCTTATTTTATTGTTTTCCTCATTGTCTAAACTCTCTATATATGTTATATGCTTGTTCTGAATGCAAGCAAGGAGTATAATCTCCATTTCTACCATTCTCTCTTTACTCTGTCTCTCTCTCCAAATTTGTCCAAAAACTCTCTCTCACTTATTCTTCATCATTCTCCATCATTTCTTCACAATTCTGCTCTTGTTACTCATTCTACTACTCATAATTCATCAATTCTAACATGGTATCAGAGCATTTAGCTCTTGAAACCTCACTCTCACCTCAATTCCGCAAATTAAAACATTTTCACTCTGTTTTGACTACTCTATTCTTCATTATGGTTCTACTATGTTTCTATCTCGGTTTTTTTTTGAAAACTTCTTGATAACTCTCTCTTTTCTTGATTACTCTCCTATTTTGAATCACACTTGTCATTTGAATTCTCTTCACATTTGAAATTTTCTATTGTGATTTGTTCTTAAAATGTCTAGGAGGTTTATCTTTATCCATTGGTCCATAGCTTTGTCCAGTGGATTAAAGAAAGCCTGCCATGGAAATGAACATAAGAAGCCTTATTCCAGTAACCCTTGAGGGTCCTAACTACATACTATGGTCAAGAGTGGCCAGAGTAACCTTGGGAAGTCATGGACTTTGGGACATCCACATTATGAAGGCTGAATCTTCAAAGGGGATGGCTGAAGAGGATAGTCATGACTCTTACCTGAAGAATGAAGACAACTGGGTCGAAGAAGATCACCTAGCACTTGAGATCATTCACAACTCTCTCTCAAAATCAATCTTGAAAGCTTACTCAAGATCACCTAGCACTTGAGATCACCTAGCTCTGATCTTGTTCCAACCAAAAGAACTGATCAGAAAATTACCCAAGAACGTCTTTTGGAAAGCAAATGGATTAAAGACAATCAGTTGTATGATTTCATGATCTTCTTGTGGTTCCTTGGGTGCCTCCTCTTCTGTTGCATTCTGTATGAAAGAAAACATGACGACCTGAACTGGTTGCTCTTCTTTCTGAATGAAATGTGACGATACTTCTTGATCTTCTTGAATAGGTGCAGCTGATTCTGGTTCTGCCACTTTGGTTTCTGAGACAATAGTAACTGGTTCTTGGTGTTGTTCTTCAATGGATGCACGTGTTGAGTTGGTCCTCCTAAGTTGCTTCTCCACATCCATACTCTACTTACTTAGTTTATTTCTATCATCCTCACTGAACCAGCTTGTTGTGTTGCTAGATAAACAAATAACACTAGTTGGAGGTGATCTCATACTGCCTTGTTCTTTCTGAACCGAGAAAGGTTAGTACAGTTCTGTCTTAGGCTGCTTCAAGCAAGTGTCTTCTTGTCTCATCCTTCTCTGCTTTTGAAGTACTTCTTTATAGTACTGTCTGGGAACATACTCTTCACGCATTATAGCCCTCAATTTATACCAGGTTTCTACTGGTTCTTTTCCATATCTTCTTCTGGACCTTACCAATTGATTCCACCAGCTGAAAGCATCACCATAAAACACAGAGTAGCTATTTGGACCTTCTTTTCTTCAGCATAGTTTTTACATTTGAAAATTGACTCCATTTTATCTTCCCACTCCCCATATTATGCAGGATCAGCCGTGCCCTGGAAGGAAGGATCTTTATGTTTCAAAACGCCATGCTTTTTGTTTCTTTGCAGCTGATCATCCCCTTTTAGATTGTACTCATCTTTGGACGATCCATGGTATTCTCTTTCTTTTCTTCTCTGCCTCTGATCATCCATCCTGGATTTCATTATCTGCTGCAAAGTAGCAGTCTTTGCTCCTGCCATGGTTCCTGAAACACAAAAAACCCAACCAGTAACAAGTTCTATAGAAACAGAACACTTAAAATTACAACAGAGAATAGTTTGATTATTTTTTCGATTTTCAGAAACAAGTAGATAATAAACCAGAATAGATTCAAATCGACAAAACAAACTCAAGCAGGAAAATATCAGATTTGTTCAACTCAAACCCTAAACAAAGAGATAGATCATGACATCAGTTCAGTTTCAAGCTTAGATTTGTAATAAAAATCAGAATAGAGCAGATTCACAACAAAAGAAACAGTTTAATTGAAATTACCACAAACCAGAAACAGATCACAGCAGATCGATAACTTTCTAATCAAGGATGTGAAGAGTCTAAATACAGAAATCAGATCAAAGAACCCTAATTTAGCAGATTTTCGACACAGAACATAGATCAACACGAAATCAAAGTGAATATGAAAAGAAAACAGCAGATAGATGATCAAAGTTCTCAGATTTATCAGATTTCAATAACATAAACACAGATCGATCAAAATTGAACAAGAAGATGAACAGATCAATCGAAAATTTCAGGAAACAGAACACTTCCCCTTCCAGAGTTTCGCTGATACCACATAATACAATTCTAGGAAGGCTCTGGGTCTGGGAACAGAGATAACAAGGGATAATCCTCGCAAACCGAGAGACAAGGCTCGATCTGCTCCAAGGCTTGTGGTTTGTTGTGGGACACAAGAGGAATGGCTCGGCTTTTGATACTCCAAGGGTTCTGATCCAGATATTACACACTAATTCAGAGAGCCAAAGCTGGATATTACACACTAAATCAGAGAGCCAGAGCCGGATATTACACACAAGCAAAGCTTCAACTCGCCAAAGATAAGAGAAGAGAGAAAACTAGGTTTTTGATAAAAAGATGGGTGCCTTATTCATGAGTTTCGACCAGAATATATAGAGAGAAGGCTTTAAATGCACAACTTTTCGAAAACATAAGAAAAGAAGGCCAAGAGGCTCCTCTCAAAAATACCTAGAGACTAAATGAAAAACATAGGATAAAACATAACATAAAGTAGGTCCAAGGTGTAACCGAGATGCAACATCTATGGAATGTGAGAAGTAGTCTTGTGGCCTCGTTAAAAACCTCCCTCCGTAAAACCAATTGGAACAAAACCAAAGTGAGGAAAAGAGTACACACGATCCTACTTGCCTAGATGATTATCAGCTTGAAGGTGGAATGGATTGAATGGTGGTGAATGTGTCTTGGATGATCAAGCCTCGACCAAGACCAATGTATTCTTCTTGTTTCAAGGCACTCTTCAAAGTTGCATCCTCAGCTACAAGCTCTTCAGGTTAAGGTTCAGGTTCACGCTTCCATTACTTGGTGCTTTCCATGATCACATCAGGAAGAACCTCACCAGAATTCAACGAAAAGGAGTATCTCATTCTCTGGAACTAAAGAAAGCTTTAGCTCTGTCTAGCAAGCTTCACCAAAGTCCAGTTTCAAATCTAGTCTCTTGCAAAACCAGTTGGAACATTCTATTTTCCAATGGTCAAAAACGCTCAAAGATGGAGAACATAAAAGAAATGGGGACCCCTGAGACTGCCAAGGGTCCAAATAAGATATCAAAACACCTCCTCTGGTCCAAAATGCTGAAGACAACCCATGGAGGAAACCGTTGTTCGAGCAAGGTCACTGAAGAAGCTTCAAAACTAGGCATTCCAAACTCTCTCTGGCCAACAAAGCTGAGGCTCAGTCTCTGGCCACTAAGACCCACAACCAGGAAGAGGACATGAGGGGTTTGAAGTGTTTACCTGACATGAAGGAAGGACACACCAAGGAGAGGTGTTGGATATTCACTACACACCTTAAGCTACTTCTTTTTCTTTGAGCCCCCATGGGATGGAGGTTCAAGAAACCAGCTCTGGTTTCTTAACAGTAAGCTGTACCTCCTTCTTTAAATATGAACATTGTGTCTTTTCTATGTTTTACTGTGTGATCCTAGGGTGTCTAGAAATCTGCTAGATGTGTGTATCTAGTTCCTGCCTTAGGAAAGTTTGTGATGTTTTTTGAGTTCTTTAGTTTCTGTTTTATCTCTTTTCTTGTATTGTCTAGAAATTGGTATGTCTTAAGATGTTTAGAAAATAACTTGTTGTTGTTGCCTAGTTTTTGCTCCAGAAAAAGTCTGTTCAAAGTGTCAAATTGTTTTTTGAATCTTTCTCTGTCTAGAAATTGTCCTAGAATGTGTTTAGACCTTTGTCTTAGGTTGTGTTGTCTCTGTGTTAGGATAGAACATGAAGATGTCTGTCTATTAATATGTGATTAAAGATCAGATTTGGTAAAATCATGTTATGATCTCTTGTTGTCTACTGATGCATGTGTCTAGTTGATTGTTTAAACAGGTTGTCCATGTTGATCAGAGCCTACAGATGATGTATATTACTGACCATGGAGATTGCCCACTGTCCATCAACACTTTGGACACTGGTTGTGTCCATTAACTCTCAAGATGGTTGAGAGGATGAATGGAACAGTAGAGTGATTGCTCAGAAGTGACTTACCTGATGCCAAGAGGGTGGACAGGAAGTACACTCAAGAGAAAATGACACAATTCAAGCCAAGAGGGCCGTGGTCTGAAAGAATTGGTGATCATCATTGGCTCTCATCTTCCAAGATTGACCAAATAATCTCATTCTCAGGTCAAGCTTGAGGAGGGGTGTTACATGAGAAGCCATATGTACATTCTTCAAGCGACTGCAAGGATACAAGAAGACTACAACCAGCATGGGATATTCTTGGCTGAGCAACAAAAAGGCTGTCCATCTAATGTGCTTCAAGAGTAGGCGCCAAAGAGGCTGATCAGAAGGTTGCAAAGTCCCCACAAATTTGCAGACTCAAGAAGACAATGCAGTCACTGTTTGTGAAAGGGAATGAAGTGAGGGATTGAAGTGCATAAGCCAAGAAGGCAGACACTCCTCACCAACATTCCACAGATACGCAAGGGAAGTGATTGGAGCTCATGAAAAGAGTATGGTTGTGGATCAAGGCCATTTATGATGGCAATAGGTCAGAAAAAGGGGACACAAAAGAACCAGTATTACTTGGAGAGTTCCAAGTAGTTTTGAGTGTGAAGCAAGGAAGGGAATTGGCGCCTTACTTGCCATTGAAGAAAGGCCATGATCCAGAGTTTATGAGTCCTTAGACATGATCTTAAGGCTCATAATCTCTCTGGCCAATCCGTAGGCTGAGTGGCTTGCACTCTTTTTCCCTAAGTGATGGTTTATCCCATGAGGTTTTCCTCATTTAGGTTTTTATAATGAGGCAAGTACTCTTAGTTCCAAGCTTGCGCAACGATCTCATGTGGTCAAGCATGAGGGGGAGTGTTAGAATGAAGAAGGAATAGCCAAAGGATACAAGTTATTGAGGATTCAAGGCGAAAAGAAGAAAATACGCTTCGCAAACTTGGAAATGAAGCTGGTCCGTACAAACTTGATCCACAAGTAACCAATCTGACCTAACTTACCTTCAAGGCAAGAAAAGAGTGGGAAGGCTAAATGAGACATTGGCAGTCTCTCTTAAGTCAAGAAAATCAGTTTGAATTTAGATAATAGAGGCTGGTTTGGATTGGAGTGAGAAGGTCACATGTGGTCCATTGGAGGTTGAAGCCAGCTGTCACTTTCACTCCATGGAGACCACACCAAGACCTGTCACATTCTCTCAAACTCTGAATGAGCCATCCTTGGCCTCTACTAAAGAAGGACTCAGTTTATATTAAGGAAAGAAGATCACATGTCCATAAGAGAGTGTAGCCGACCTGTCACTATCATCAATTGGAGACTGCACCACCATCTCTCCTCCTACCCATTTCTCCTCACTTGGACGTGCCATTCCTTGGATGTATCCTCCTTGCCTGCTTCTCATTTCCTTACAAAATTATTTGTTTAATAGAACCTAGATTTAGTCATTGTTTATTGTTAGCATTTTCCTATTTAAAGGCTGGTTGTAACCTAAGGCAAACTATGTGAGACTTAAGTTTCTCCTTCACTTATTCTCCCTATTCTCTTACTCTCTGGTTTCTTTACACTCTCATACTCAGTCTTACACGACCTATACTCTTTCTCCATCAATCTCCCTTGGTCTTCACTTAGACTTCACTAATCTTAATCATTCTCTTCTCTGGACTACAAACTGATTCTTTTTGCCATTCTCTTGTTTAGTCACGACCAGAATCATCCATACACCATATTATCTTCACTTAATCTCTATTCTCACAGACCCAAGCTTGGAAGGACAGCTTCATGATCTTGATCAACACACCACTTCACACTCTCTTCTTGAACTCGCCATTTTGAATGGAATGCTGGTAGATGCCTCAGTCTTCTCTTCAACCATCTCACTTCAGAAGCCGCATTGATAGAGTAACCTTCTTCTTCACATAGCCATGAGTGCTCTGAACACCCTCTTGTCTAGACTTGCCAATGTCTAAACCCTGATGCTCCATCTTCTCTTCTTGGTGCAATGGTGAGGAGGAAACAGGTCTTGAACTTAAAAAATAAGATAACTCACTCAAGTCCCCAACTCAAGCTTGAATTGAGTCTAGGTTCAAGCTTGAATTGAGTCTAGGTTCAAGCTTGAAAGTGAGCCCTAATAAGCATCCAAACCAGGAGCACACCACCCCAACAGCTGCGCTTAAATCACTGATCCACCTTCATGTCTTAGGCTTCAAGTACCCCCAGGTCACCGGCCTCCTCAAGCTTAAGTGAAGACCTTGCCTTGTGCATCTTCATTGAACCAGGAGCACATCACTCCCAACAGCTGCGCTTAAGTCTACTGGCTTCATGCACAAGGACAAACACTCTCCACTGCTTTAGCAATGGGCATTGCCTTCCTCTTTGTTCCGGATTAATGTTGAACAAGTGACACTCCTTGTGAACCTGAAACAACACTTAAACTCAAAACAAGATAAGACACACTTGCATTGGGATCAAACCTTGAATAATCATCAATTTTGATCACCAATGTCACAGGCTTTGCCCTTAGACAGAATCTCATTGTCATTAAGATCCATCTAATGCAATCTTACCACACTCTAAATGCTATCACAAAGCATTTAGGCAACCATTTCCTGCCTTAAACGACCCTTAGACTTTAGTTTAGATGTCTCAACCTTAAGGCTGTAATCATGACAATAGAATGCAACAACCTTAACCTATTATATTCATGAGTGCAATTCGGGATTAGATACAACTATCTATCATCCTAGCAAGACATTCATTTAGAACAGAGACTAAGCATCATCATCATTTCCAAATACCAGACCCAAATGCTTTACTTTGATCAGTTTCTATTCATGTATGCAAGCAGATTCAGAACATACTATTAAGTTGAGGTCTATACATGGGTTAAGAGAAAGAAGGAAGAGAGGAGAATGTTTTGGGTCGACCTTGTCCGTACAGTCCGTACAGGTCGTACATGCCGTACAGTCCGTACAGGTCGTACATGCCATACAGTCCGTACAGGTCGTACATGCCGTACAGTCCATACAAGTTCGACCAAATGGCAGTCGACCAAGGAATTACCATTCGGGTAAAACCAAAGTAACTCGAATGCTTTCCTTGGGAGGTAACCTTATGCACCCGTTGGAAAGGAAGAAGGAAGCCGCATGTACTGCCTGGCACGAGCTGGAAGGTTCAGCATCTTGTCAAAGATGCTGATATCATTTGCATGGCCCATAAGGCTCATTTTGAATTAGGCGCACCTAAGGTCGACCACAACCTCATCTTTTGCTTACTTTGATTTCTTGAAACCCTTGTAGCTCTCTTTAAATAATGCAAACTCGAGTGAATGAATAAAGCATATAGTTCTCTCTATTTCTTAGTCTCCAAAATGTTCTTCATAGTATTCATCAATCTCCCTTACACATAAGTCTAAATCGTTTCTAGTCTTCTCTAACTTGTTCTTAATCTCTTTATGGTTACATTTCTATCAAGATATCAAAAGATCTTATGGTATCAGAGCCAGGTTCATGATAATCTGGGCTCTTGTTCATCTGTTGAAGAAGATCAAGGATGAAACTTTTTGAAGATCCAAGGTGGTTCTTTGTAGATCGGGGTAGAAGGCTGAAGTTTGAAGCTTGTGTGTTGCAAAAGCTTGAGTCTTTTCACGTTCATACCTTTAAAGACACAATCTTTCCACTCGTTTCTAGGTTCATCAGTGTTCTAAGTTCAAGATCTCATCGTTTCCAAGCTTTTGAAGTCAGGCTGGTTAAACATGGAGAGTGTTAGCATAAAGGTTCTGGTTACTCTCAAGGGGAGTAACTATCTGTTATGGTCTCGTCTAGTGAAGATTGTTGTGGGAAATAAGGGTCTATGGGGTCATAACACATATGGTGAGGCTCCAAAGCTCATTACTCAAGAAGGTGAAGCTGAAGGTGCCACAAGTGAGGTGGAGAAGTGGCAGCAAGAGAATATGATGGTTATGACATTTCTTCAAGGATCTCATGAGACCTCTATCATGGAGGCTTATAGCTATTGTGAAACCACAAAGGATCTGTGGGATACCCTAAAGAAGGTGTATGGAAACATCTCAACCTTGATCCGAGTGTTTGAGGTGAAGAGGGCAATCAATGGGCTGGTGCAAGAAGATATGGAGTTTACTAAACATCTTGGGAGGTGCCGAGCACTTTTGTCAGAACTTGAGATGCTGAGGCGAAGCACGGTTGATCCTGATGACCTGAATGAGAGGAGTGACGAAGACAAAGTCTTTGGACTGCTTCTCACCCTGAATCCAGCTTACAACAGCCTCATCAAGTAGATCTTGAGTGCTGAGAAACTCCCATCTCTGGAAGATGTGTGTGCACAAGTACAAAATGAACAAGGCTCTATTGGGTTGTTAGGAGGTAAAGGGGACTTACCCTAGGCAAACCAAGCTGCACAAACCGACCAGACAGAAGTTCCAATGGGAAACAAGCCTGCTTACAACAAGTATGAAGATAGGAGGTTCAATGGAAACTGTGATCACTGCAAGAAGCATGGCCACCAGAAGAGTCAATGTTGGATCCTTCACCCACATCTCAAGCTGGCTAAGTTCATGAAGGAGAGGGAGGCTAGAGCTCACATCTCTGAGGGTTCAAATGGTGCTGTTACAAGCAAGGCAAAAGTTGGTGATAAGAGGGAAGCAAGTGATGGAAAGTCCCTGGTCGCCTACACAGGAAGCACTAGCAAGAGCAATGATCAAGACTACATAAGGAGGTCAGGCATTAAAGCTCTCATCAAAATGCTTAAGGAGAATTATAACGCATTTGGTAACCTTAATGGGTATTCGCTTGGTGCTTCAACGATTGCTAATATTCTAGGGAATGTGAATGATGGTAGGACTGATAGAACTGGTAAGACAATAGAGAATGGAAGTGATAGTCTAAGTCTTACTTGTTCTACTCCTAATGTTACTTGTCATACTGCTAGTACCTTTTCAAAACCATTGATAATAGACTCAGGTGCATCTCATCACATAATAAGTGACACCCATTTGATTAAAGATATTGAACCGGACAATGGTGATGTTATGATTGCTAATGGTGATAAGATTCCTATTAGAGGAGTAGGTAATCTAAAACTGTTTAGTAAGAACTCTAGAGCTTTCTACATGCCTGAATTCACTTCAAACCTTTTCTATTTTAAGAAAAGCACTACTGATTTGACTTGTAAGGTTATATTCAGTCCTAATGATGTGGAGTTTCAGGATATTCAGAGCCAAGAGTTGATAGGAAACTGAGTTACCAAGGGCGAGTTATATTTGCTTGAAGAGCTTGCTCATGTTTCTTATTTTAGTTGTTCGTTTACTTCTTCTTCTTCTACTTTGAACAGGAATGCTTTGTGGCATGCTAGACTAGGACATCCTCATGTTAGTTCTTTGAACTTGATGTTACCAAGTGTTGTTTTTGAAAATAATGAGTGTGAAGCTTGCATTTTAAAAAGCATTGTAAGACTGTCTTTCCAAGATCATTAATTGTTTATTAGAATTGGTTTGATTTGATTCATTCTGATGTTTGGACTGCACCTTGCATATCTAGAGATAATCATAAGTATTTTGTAACATTCATTGATGAAAAATCTAAATACACCTCGTTAACACTCATACTTGAAAAGATAGGGTCCTTGATGTTGAAATGTGAAATAAAGATGAGGAGGATTAGAGGATGCTTGTGTGATGATTTGGAGTGAAAAAAGATGGTGCAAAAATAGGGCAATGGTACAGACAGTACGGCCGGTGTACGTATTAATCTGAAGTGATGAAATGTCACTAAGGTTATGTGAAAAGTTCGGGTTAAACTCCTAAGAAGTTCTGGAAAGCCTTAAGGAGCATCCTTAAGCTTATGCAATGTTGGAACAAGATCTAAGAAGAGTCTATGTTGAAGGGAAAAGGCATAGGAAAAGTTTGGGAGAGTTTGGGAGCACTTGGGTCAGATGTGCAAAGATTGGGCGACCTGTACGGACGGCCGTACGGACTGTACAGACTGTACAGATATGGTTGGCCAAAATCACTTTATGGTTCAACCTAAGAAGGAAAATGGACAATGTGCAAAGTTTGGGTTGAGATGTACGGATGTGTATGGGCAGGAGGTCCGTACATCGACCAGGCTGTACAAGGGCTTGCCCGGAGATGACCAAGAAGAGGTGGTCCTGGTCCAAAAGAGATGTTGCAAGTTGGTCTTACCTTGAGGAGATGCCAAAGGTATATTCAATCAAGGAAGAGCCAAGGAAGCTGCCGGGAAGTTACCTCTACAGCCTGTCCACGCCCTGGCTCAATCTCAGCCATATACTCTCCAAGGAAGAAGCTGTCCATATATTCAGTCCACAAAACGAGGTAAGGACAGCCTGTCCAAGCGTGTGATGGTTCTGGACCAAGTAATTCAAAAGTGGCGCCCTTGCCTTGGTTGACGCCCTCATGTTTGCCTCTCATAGTTTTATACTTCTTTCCAACTCTCATTTATTTGTATAAAGACTGCCTTGGGTGATTGAAAACATTAAGGGAGTAAGGGGGATTTCCCTCTCCACTTCATAGTAAAGCTTAGTGTTCTTGTTCCAAATTCCCTTTAGTCTCTCCCTTTTTTAATCTCTCAAATCTCTCTAAGTCTCTCCTAATCTCTGTTTCTGGTTCAAGCAAACACAAGCATAAACCAGATCCTCTCCTTCATCATTTCGAGTTCTCTCTTGCCCATAAGGAGATTGTTCATCACACACGAGTATACATTCTGAAAACCTAACATGGTATCAGAGCCAGGTTCCCAAGAACTTGGTTCCTTGATCCGCTGAAGATCTAAGCTTACTCTTATGCATTTCAAACTCAGGAGATGCTACTGTCCACCCAACTGATTCAACCTCTACAAGAAGAAGGTGTTCATCCTAGGCGTGTCCAGAAAGTGTTCTCGGTTCCGCATGCTCTCTCATACCTTCCAAAAGAAAGAAAAGCCTTGGATCCAAACCAGTCCAAGGTTGGTCTTATTCAAATCCAGGAAGAACGGTGAAACCTTTCACCTTGTTACTGATGGTGGCGACTCAAGTATTAAGAAAGGTGGGGTCTTTGACGTAGAGAGTCCAAGGGGAATGTCCATGGAGGAAGGAGATGTTGAGGTCGACACCAATAGATCATGTTCAGTCCATGTATCATGGGTGGTTCAAGGAACTAACACTAGTTCCTTGATTGTAAGGAAACTTCTTTCCCTTGATTAAAGCTTGATCCTTTATGAACTTTATGAACTGAAATGTGTGTGTGTGTGCGTGTGTGATGTGTTTGAGACCTGAGGATATGGTTAAAATATTGGTAAATGTAAATGTTTAGAATCTTTCCCAAGATGCTTTGAAAGAGATTCGTTTGATTGTTTGAGTTGTTAAAATGCTTGCTCCAGTTCTAAATGATGCTTGACATGATATTAGATAGTATCTTCTGAATCCGCTTGCATACATGGATAGAAACTAATTAAAGTATTGCATTTGGGTCGGGTATTTGGAAATGATAATGTTGCTTAGTCTCTATTCTAAATGGATGTCTTGCTAGGATGATAGATTGTTGTGTCTAATCTGGCTTGCATTCTTGAGTAGGATAGGTTAAGACTATTGCATGTTGTTGTCATGGTTACTGCCTTGAGGTTGAGACATCTAGACTAATGTCTAAGAGTCATTTAAGGCAGGAAATGATTTGCCTAATTTCTTTGTGAGTGTTCCTGATCAGTTCATCCATTGCATTTAGAGAATGGTAATCTTGTATTAAATGGATCATAATGATGATACGATTTTGTCTAAGTGCAAAGCTTGTGACATTGGAGATCAAACTTAATGATTAGTCAAGGTTTGATCCCAATGCAAGTATATCTTATCTTGGCTGGAGTTTGAGTGTTGTTTAAGGTTCACAAGGAGTGTCTCTTGTTCAACATCAATCCAAAACAAAGAGGAAGGCAATGCCCATTGCTGAGACAGTGGAGAGTTGTTGATGCTTGTGCATGAAGCTAGTAAGCTTAAGCACAGCTGTTGGGAGTGATGTTCATGAAGATGCACAAGGCTAGGCCATCTTTGAAGCTTGAGGAGGGCGGTGGCCTGAGGGTACTTGAAGCTGAAGACATAGAGGTGGACCAGTGATTTAAGCGCAGATGTTAGGGTGGTGTTCTCCTGGTTTGGATGCTCATTGAGGCTCACTTTCAAACTTGAACCTAGAATAAATTCAAGCTTGAGGTGGGGACTTGAGTGAGCTACCTGATGATCTAAGTTCAAGACATGGTTCCTCCTCACCATTGCACCAAGAAGAGAAGATGAAGTCATCCGGGTTTAGACATTGGAAAGTCTAGACAAGAGAGTGGTCAGAGCACTCTTGACTGTGTGAAGAAGAAGGTTACTCTACAATTTGGCTTCTGAAGTGAGGTGGTTGAAGAGAAGTCTGAGGCATCTACCAGCATCCCATTCAAGATGGCAAGTTCAAGAAGAGAGTGGGCAGTGGTGTGTGATTAAAATCTCTTCATCCAAGCAAGGCTCTTCCTACAGACTCAGTCCCAATCTTGAGGGGGAGTATTGAGAAGCTTCAATGATCTGTGAAGAGAAGATCTTTGGTGGTTATTCCAGAAGAAGAAGCAACTAAGGGTGAGTATGAAGATGGAGTTGTATCTGGTAATCCGAGCACTTAAACCCAACAAAAGGTTGGGTGAATGGGGGGAGAGACCAAGATCAGTTTGGAATGAGCTAGATGAGCTCAAGAAGAGTTAGTGGTGTGCAAGAAGAGTCGGATGAGACTTGCACAACCGTGAGGCCATGATCCAGGGTCTTTGTGTCCATCACAATGATCCAAGACACAAAGACCCACTGGCCAATCCCTAGGCCTTGAAGGCTTTACTCTTTTTCCCTCATTAAGGTTTTATCCCAAAGGGTTTTCCTTGGTGAGGTTTTTAATGAGGAAGCACTTCAGGGTTCCAAGCTTGACTTAGGATCAATAGAGTCAAGCTTGAGGGGGAGTATTAACCTGAAGGGATTAAATGTCACTAAGGTTATGTGCAAAGTTTTGGTTAAACTCCTAAGAAGTTCTGGAAAGACGTAAGGAGCATCTTGAAGCTTATGCAATGCTGGAAAAAGATCTAAGAAGAGTTTATGTTTAAGGGAAAAGGCATAGGAGAAGTTTGGGAGAGTTTGGGAGCATTTGGGTCGGATGTGCAATGATAGGGCGACCTGTATGAACGGCCGTACGGAGTGTACGGACTGTACAGACATGATCGACCCAAATCACTTTTAAGGTTCGACCTAAGAAGGAAATTGGGCAATGTGCAAAGTTCGGGTTAAGATGTATGGATGTGTACGGACAGGAGGTCCGTACATCGACCAGGCTGTACAAGAGCTTACCCGGAGATGACCAAGAAGAAGTGATCCTGGTCCAAAAGAGATGTTGCGAGTTGTCTTACCTTGAGGAGATGCCAAAGGTATATTCCATCAAGGAAGCTGCTGGGAAGGTACCTTTATAGCCTGTCCACGCCCTGGCTCAATCTCAGCCATATACTCTCCAAGGAAGAAGCTGTCTACATATTCAATCCACAAAACGAGCTATGGGCATCCTGTTCAAGCGTGTGATGGTTCTGGACCAAGTAATTCAAAAGTGGCGCCCTTGCCTTGGTTTACTCCACATGCTTGCCTCCTTTAGGTTTAGACTTGTATCCAGCTCTCATTTATCTATATAACGACCCTCTTGGGCGATTGAAAACATTAAGGGAGTAAGGGGGATTTCCCCTCTCCACTTCATAGTAAAGCTTAGTATTCTTCTTCCAGATTCCATGTAGTCTATCCCTTTCTTAATCTCTCAAATCTCTCTAAGTCTCTCCTAATCTTTGTTTCTGGTTCAAGTAAACACAAGCATAAACAAGATCCTCCCCTTCATCAATTCGAGTTCTCTCTTTCCCCTAAGGGGATGGTTCATCACACACGAGGATACACTCTGAAAATCTAATAGTACGGACCACTTGACCAAATCCACTTCAGATAACCTCAACTTCATATATTGGGAATGTGCAAAAATAGGGCGAAAGTGTACGGACATGCCTGGTCCGTACACTTCGAGTTACCGTGGGTAAAAAGGTTAATGGTCGAGTGAAGTAAGAAGGGAACGTTTCTGGATGAAGGAAAAGGTTTGGTCTCTATTCGATTCAAACCAAGAGGATAAGGTTGGCGCGCGTTTGAGGAGCTGGCGCTAGCTGGAAAGGAGCAAGAACATCTGGTCAAGATGCTCTTGGCATCAAGCGTGCGAGCCATATCGTCCACAAGTTCAAACTTGGCGCTCCTCTGGTCAAACTGACTTCACATGCTTCGTCTTTTATCCATTAAACCCTTGTAGCTCCTCTCTTTGTATAATGTAATCCCTCAGCAAGCAATAAACTTATGGAGTCTATTCTCTCCTTTATCATTTTTGATTATTGGTTACTAAAGCTTGAATCTCTCTAATCTCACTTAAATCTCTCTAAACTCTCTATCTTAAACATTTCTTAAATCTTTCACTTGATGAATTTAAAAACTTTCAATTATATGTGACTAACAATTCTCATGCCAAGTTTAAAATCTTTCGATCAGATAATGGAGGGGAATACACCAGTCATGCATTCAAGGATCACTTAGGTCAACATGGGATCCTACATCAAACCAGTTGTCCCTACACTCCTCAGCAGAATGGAGTTGCTGAGAGAAAGAACCGCCACCTTATGGAGGTAGCAAGGTCCCTAATGTTCCAAGACAATGTGCCAAAGAGGTTTTGGAGTGATGTTGTGACCACAGCTTGTTACCTGATCAACCGCACACCCACAAAGGTATTGCAAGATCAAGCTCCCTTTGAAGTTCTAAACAAGTACAAGCCATCAGTAGACTACCTGAGGGTCTTTGGGTGCTTATGCTATGTACTGATTCCGGGGGAGATGAGAAACAAGTTGGAAGCTAAGAGTACAAAGGCAATGTTCATTGGCTATTCCACAACTCAAAAGGGATACAAGTGCTTTCCTGTGGCAAGAAGGGTTTTGGTGTCTAGGGATGTGAAGTTTATAGAGGCAAGGGGATACTATGAGGAGAAGAATCAAGAAGAGTTGAAGGACCTTACCTCGGATAAGGCAACAACTCTAAGAATCCACTTAGAAGGTCTTGGCATTGGAGTGACCAGGAACCCAAATGGAAATGGTCCAACAGGGACAAATGAAGCAAACCAGTCTCCCCACCTTGGTCATGAGAGGGAAAATACTAAAAACCAGGAAGGTGGAAGGTCAGATAGTCGTGAAGAGTTTGATTCTGGTCGAGAAGAGTTTGACTCTCCAGAAGAAGAAGAAGATGGAAGCTCAGGGTCTCATGATCAAGGTGGTGAAACTCAAGAAGATCAAAGAGGTTTCGGGTATCAAAAGGAGGAAGAATCTCGGGATGGTATGGTGGAACAACAACAACAAAAACCATTGAGGAGAAGCTCAAGGATAAGAAGACCACCATCAGACTGGGTCCATACAAGAATGTACTACAATGCTGAAGTAGTAGAACACCCATCTCAGGTTGTGTGCTCGTTCACACAATATCCAGAAGAACATTGTGCTTTCATGGTCAGCTTGGATGAGAGTTACATACCAAGATCCTATGAGGAGGATGTGAAAGACAAATAATGGAAGGAATCAGTTGGTGCTGAGGCAAATGCAATGATCACGAATGACACCTGGTATGAAAGTGAGTTACCAAGGGGGAAGAAAGTTGTTACCAGTAGATGGATCTTCACTATTAAGTATTTGGCTTATGGGAAGATTGATAGGAGGAAGACTAGACTGATTGCAAGAGGATTCACCCAAACGTATGGAGAGGATTATGTTGACACCTTTGCACCAGTTGAAAAGCTTCACACCATCAGAATCATATTTTCACTTGTGTTAAAATAAAGAAAGAAATGACCAGAAGAAGCAGCTGGTTGATGATTTAAAGAGAGTTCATCAAGAGAAGCTAATTTAGTTATGTCCATACAGACTTGCTCCACAAGCAATCATCTTGACCTAACTTACCTTGCAAGGCAAGAAACGAGTGGGAACGTTGATAACCTCCCGAAATCTTAGGATACTCAGTTTGAATTCAAAATGAAAGATCTTGTTTGAATTAGGCAGAAAAAAGTCACATGGGTGCATAAGGAGTTGTAGCAGACCTGTCACTATCACTAAGGAGACCACACCCTGGCTCCTGTCCCTTTCTACTCTTCCTGGACGAGCCAGACCTTGGCTGTATGTGTTAAACCAGAAGTGATAATATAATCGCAAAAGGTTATGGGCAAAGAAAGGACCAACCCATTCAGGAAGTTCTGTAATGAACTAAGGAAGGTCCAAAAGGCAATGCTGAGCTTCAAAGAGGTTTAGGAAGGGTTTATAATGAAGGAATAAGGCATGGGAGAAGTTTGAGAGCATTTTCTTGATGTGCAAAGTTAGGGTGTCCGTACCGTACAGCCGTACGGACTGTACAGACCGTACAGACGAGGTCGGCCCGGAAACTTGACATTTGACCAAATAAACATGTTTTGCATTTGTGCAAAGTTGAGACGAAAAGTGTACGGACCAAACCCTAATCTGTACACTCCCATGGAGGAGATTTGTGTCCCAAGGAATGGAGGAAGTCGAATATCACTTTCCAAGAGTGAAAGATCCTTTTGGCATCTGGAAGATGCCATTGGCAGTAACCAGGAAGGTGCAAGAAGGTGCCTTTATCCCCTTATCCACACGAGCTCACTCCTGTCCACATGATCAGTCAAGGAGCCAGCAAGTGACATGATGTCCAAGCATGTGGGCATTTCTGGCCATGAAAATTTGAATTAGGCGCCTCCCTTTTGTTGACTTCACATGATTGTCTTGATTTTCTTGTAAACCCTTGTAGCCTTCATTTCTCTATTTAAACCATGTAATGTCGAGTTGAATAGACAAGCTGAATAGGGGGTTCTCCCCTTTCTTCTTCACAATTCCTAGTCTCTCTCTAATTTCTCTAGTCTCCCTAAATCTCTTAGTCTCTCATAAACTCTCTCTCTCTCATCAGTCTCACTCTCATTTCGACCAAGTCAAGTTCTCATCTACCCCATTGGGGTTTTTCTCACTTAAACAACCATAAAATCTGTAAAACTTTCATTATTCCCTTTAGCCTCTTCTCATTTGTAAAGAGTTATTTCTTTATATTTCCTTGTTTTAGTAATTGTTTAATATTGCTCATTGTCTATTTAAAGGCAGCTTCACCTCTTGTAACTCTAACCAGAATCAATACAAGTTTCTCTCTCTAAATTTGTGTGTCTCTCTCTCTTTCTTGTGTCTAAACAATATTCACAATGTAAGGAGTTAACCATTATGGTTTAGAGCCTTCCCTAACTCTATCTATCTTATGGCAGCCTAATACTTGTTAAACTCACTCAAACTCTTCTTAATCTTCTTCTATTAAACTCTAGCTTACAGATTCTAATTCCTCATCATCTTAAGTACAAAAACTCAAAGATTGTGTTACTTCAGAAGGATAGATTCAAACTAGAGATTCTCAGCTTCCTATAATCAGTTTACTCTCTAGGATCTTGGTTATATTGTAAAATGTGTGTGTATATAAGAGGATTCAACACCAGTTGGTTGACTCTTCCTTTGAAAGGTGAGTTCATGTTGTATAGTTGAAGGGGATTCAATTACAAGTTATCTGAATACTCTTTTGAAATGGGACAAACACTCATGAATTCCAACAACTTGTGGTTGACCTTGAGTGGGATCTTTGGCATATGGATGTGAATAATGCATTCCTCCAAGGGGAACTTGAAGAAGAAGTCTATATGCATCCTCCACCAGCCCTAGAACACTTAGTGAAGAAGGGAGATGTGCTAAAGGTGTGAAGCAGTCCCCTAGAGCATGGTACAACAAGTTGAGCACCACTCTAAATGGAAAAGGGTCCAAGGAGTCTGAACTTGATCTAACACACTCCAAGGATGCCTCTCTGGATTGTATGGGATAGATCCTTGCACAAACGAGCCAAAGGCTCAAGCTTGCCAAGGTTTGTGGATCGATTGGTGACATAAAGAGGCGTGGGTGTAGATAAACTCCTTGATACTCTTAGGCGCTAGATCTGATATGACACAACAAACTAGAACCCTTAGTCGCCGGATATGACTCACCAGAAATCTCTCACACTCGACAAAGAGAAGAGAGAATAGAGAAGACAAAATGTTTGTTAAAAGACAGCTTGATTCAGAATGAGGGATGCAATGGTTTAATTCGAAACCAAGGAACACGCTCCTTAGGTTTCAAAAACTTAATAACATAAAAACTATAGAATAAACATAACATAAGGAAAATAGATAGAGCAGTCTTCTTAGGCTTGGACCGATATTAGCACCTAGGAGATTTGTTAAAGCAGCTTGTGGCCTCGTTAAAAACCTTCCTCCGTAAAACCTCTTTGGGAAAAAACCGAGAGCAAGGAAAAGAGAACACACAAGTACTTTCCCTAAGTACTAAATCAGCTAGATGAGGAGATAGCTTGAATGGTGATCAAGTTATCTAGGATCATCAAGCTTTGTCCAAGACCTTCTTCTTGTTCCATACGAGTCTAAGTAATCCTCCAATGGCTCCATTTAGTTTCTTGGTTCTAGAACGAGTCATGGGGACCTTCTGGAATGGCTAAGGCATCTTCATCAGCTGGTTGGTGTGTATACTCGTGTGTGATGAAAAATCCCCTTTGAGGCAAGAGAGAACTCGAAATGATGAAGAGAGTGGATCTGGTTTATGCTTGGTGTTTACTTGAACCAGAAGCAAAGATTACGTGAGACTTAGAGAGATTTGAGAGATTAAGAAAGGGAGAGATTAGAGAGAATCTGGAACAAGAACTCAAAGCTTTATTAAGAAGTGGAGAGGGGAAATCCCCCTTACTACCTTGCTCATTACACTCGATAGAAATGCCTTTATATAGGCTTACAAGGTTTTAAATTAGGAACCTAAATCTAATGGTTTCTATTAACTTGAGAGGATGGAAGGCTGAGATGGGAGTAGACTGGTCGATGAGGAGCTGGTGCAAGCTGTAAAGGAAGAAGACTTGACTGAGATATGTGGAGGAGATTGGCTTGGTTTGAATTCCTTAGCTAGGATTCATTTCATGTGGATAAGGATGGAAAGTAAAGCACTTTTTCCCTTTCTAGCCTTTCTCTTGGGCCACAAAGATTCCTTAGCATATTTTTCTTGCACAAGAGTCTCCAACAGCCACAGAGACCCACACTATCCGAGCCCACACAATGCACAATCTCCTCATGGTCCATTTGGCTCTTCATCTTCGCCCATGAGCTTCTCTTTGTGCCTTGTGGCTGATCATGAGCTTCTCTTTGTGCCTTGTGGCTGAAGCAACCATGGAAGGGGAATCTACGGACCTCCTGTCCATACACTTTGTGCCCTAATAATGCACCAACACAAAATAGGCTTAGATGGACGAGTGTGTTTGAGTTTGGGTGAGATGGTCCGTACGGTACGGCGGTACCATTTGTACAGTTCGTACCGTCCGTACTACTCGACCCTAAGTTTGCACACTCGCGCATTTGTAGCCTAACTCCTCCATAACCTCTTCCATGTCTTGTGAACCCATCTTGGACTCTCTCCTAGCTTTGTATAAGCTTATGGACCCCCTTAAGTCTTCCAAACACTTCTCCGGAGGTCTTGCCCTATTCTTGCACCAAAGACCATCTACACTCTCAAAGATTGTTGTGTCCATTTCATCTCTTCAAGTTAACACTCCCCCTCAAGCTTGACTCTAGTGATCCTAAGTCAAGCTTGGAACCTTGAAGATCTTTATCATTAAAAACCTCACCAAGGACAAAATCTTTTTTGGGATAAAACCTTGATGAGGTAAAAAGAGTAAATTCTCCAAGGCCTAGGGATTGGCCAGTGGGTCTTTGTGTCTTTGGATCATTCTGATGGACACAAAGACCCTGGATCATGGCCTCACTGTGATGCAAGTCTGATATGGTACTCCTCTCACACTGATCTTGGTCACTACCCCTTTCACCTAACCTCTTGTTAGGTTGAAGTTCTCAGACAACCAGATTCAACTCCATTCAGTACCAACCATCTTCATGTTAAGCCTTGGCTGCTTCTTCTTCTTCTTGAATAACCACCAACGACTCTCACCACACAGATCATTGAAGCTTCTCAATACTCCTTCTCAATCTTGGGACTGAGTCTAGGAAGACCCAAGATTGAACGGTTGATAGCTTCATGAGAAGGGAGAACACCTTCAAGAACACTCCTTGGGCTCTCCAGATGAACACCTTCTTCAGTAGAGGTTGAACCGGCTGGAAAGAAAGCTTCTTTCTGGGTTTTGAAGGCATGAGAGAAACAAAGTTCTTGTGAACCTGCTCTGATACCATGTTGAATTTTCAGAGTGTAGGCTCGTGTGTGATGAACAAGCCTCTAAGGCTGATATGAACTCGAAATGATGATGAGAAAGGGTTCTGGTTTACTTGTGTGAACTTGAATCAGAATCAGAGACTAAAGGAGACTTAGAGAGATTAAAAGACTAAGAAATGGGTAGACTAAAATGTGATTCCAACTCAAGAACACAATCTTTTATTTCTGGAAGTGGAGAGGGGTTTTCCCCCTTACTCCCTTGAATATTACACTCGGCAGAGATCAGTATATATATAGAGATGAGAGCTACAACAAGTCTAAATCTAAGCATGTGAGGTCAACAAGACTAATTCACAATACTTGGCCATGAATGCACACATGCTTGGATAGGCTGTCCATGGCTGGTGCTCTTCCTTTGCTTTTGGTAAGTGGATAACCTTATCCATACCTCATCACCTTCCAGGAAGCTCCCTTGGCCGAATATACCCAGGTATCTCTTCTAACTTGCCCAAACATTTTCATTAGACCCAAGTCTTTGATATTCACTTCAAACCCTAAACCTTCCTTGCCTCACACGCCTTGAAGCTGTAAGTTTTATGAAGAACAGAGTGAAGAACACTCAAGAACAGGAGAGAGAGAGTGTGTTTGATCCAGAAATGAAAGGAGAGAGAGTGAGAATAATGTTATTTCGTGAGAGAGACAGAAGAATAAAGAAGGATTTATTTCCTTGGTTTGTTTGTTCTGCCTACAATACATATTTAAAGAAAACTAATACAAGCCAAGACAAGGAAGATAAGAATAAACAATTGTGGTGCCCCAGGCTGAAAAGGACAGCTCTCCAACGGATTGATACCTTAAGAGGAACATGTGACTTATACTATATTTAAATCAGCAAGTTGTGTATCTGGCTCCCTTGCTTCCCAACTCTCTCCTATCTCTTTCCAAGTAAACCAGACGAGTTTAGTTCCTTTTCTCTGCCTTCCCATACTCTTCCTTGCCTTCCAAGGCACTCTTGGTCAAGAGTGTTCAAATGCACTGTCCATACAGGTTTGTATAAACCAGACCCAAATTATTCATCTAAATGGCAACTTCTTCTCTTCCTTCTCTCTTATTCATTTCTTCATGTCAATACTCCCCCTCAAGCTTGTCTATAGAGGTGAGTCAAACTTGGAAGACCATGAAGAACTCCCTCATTAAAACCTTAGCTGCAAAACCCAGTGGGATAAAAACATACTAAGGAAAAAGAGTAGAGCCTTCATGGCCAAGGGGTTCATGTCTGAGTGATTTTAATGAGTCCAGGCTTGGAATATATGGACTCACACACCTTGGTACTTGCGGCCTTAGTGAAGATGTCTGCTAGCTGATCTTCACTCCTTGTGTAGGATGGTAATATAACTCCTTGTATCACCATCTGTCTTACTTTGTGCCAATCCACTTCAATGTGTTTAGTTCTCTCATTGAACACTGAGTTTGAAGCAATGTGTATAGCTGCCTGGTTATCACAATGCATTGTGATCGGAGCACTGATCTCTATACCCAAGTCTTTGAGAAGAACTTTGATCCAAACCAACTCATTTGTAAGCTTCCTCATGGCTCTATATTCAGCTTCAGCACTTGAACATGAGACCACCTTCTGCTTGTTGCTTTTCCATGTGACCAGATTACCTCCAAGGAAAGTGCAATAGCCAGTAGTCGATTTCCTGTCATTCCTATCTCCTACCCAATCAGCATCACAATACCCAACTACTTCTGTATTGCCATGTAATCCCATCCATACTCCTTGACCAGGAGCTCCACTGAGGTATCTAAGTATCCTTTCCATCATTTTCCAGTGATGAACCTTTGGCACTTGCATATGCTGGGTCACCTGGTTCACAGCAAAGCAATTATCAGGTCTGGTAATGGTTAAATAGATTAGCTTACCCACTAGTCTTCTATATTGCTTTGGATCATCAAATGGTGTATCTTCTTACTCCCCCTCATGCAAGATCTTAAAGCCATCTTCCAATGGAGTCTTTGCTGGTTTCTCTCCAAGCATACCTGCTCCACTCAACAAATCAAGTGTGTACTTTCTTTGGGATAAGAAGAGCCCCTCTTTAGATCGGCGTACTTTAATTCCAAGAAAGTACTTTAGCTCACCCAAATCTTTAATATCAAATACAGATTTCAAGTAAGCTTTAGTGGTTTGTATACCTTCTTTGTCTCTTCCAGTGATGATGATACATCAACATACACAAGGATGACTAATATACCTTGTTGGATGGTGAGAGTGAATAGAGTATGGTCTGCCTCAGATTGACTGAATCTTTTTCCATTCAGAGTGGTCCTGAGCTTGTGGTACCAGGCTCTTGGTGATTGTTTCAGCCCATAGATAGCTTTCTTGAGTCTCTACACATTACCCAGTTTAACCATGTCTTCTCGAACACGAGGAGGGTGCATGTACACTTCATCTTCTAGTTCCCCTTGAAGAAAAGCGTTCTTCACATCCATTTGCCATAAGTCCCACTCCAAGTTAGTTGCAAGTGAGAGGATGATTCTAATGGTGTGAAGCTTTGCTACTGGTGCAAAGGTATCAAGGTAATCTTCTCCATAAGTTTGAGTGAATCCTCTTGCAACTAGGCTTGTCTTCTTTCTTTCTGGTTTTCCATAGGTTGGTACTTGATGGTGAATAGCAGTTGGCTTGTCACTGCTTTCTTGTCTTTGGGAAGCTCGAACCAGGTATCATTCTTGATCATAGCATTGATCTCATCTCCAACTGAGTCTCTCCATTCATCATCTTCCATGGCCTCTTCATAAGTCTTTAGAATGTAATCTTGATCCAAGTTGCTCATGAAGACTTGATGTTCCTCTAGATAGTGGGCTAATGAACACATTGCTTGAACCGGATGTGCAACTTCATTGGCATTGAAATACACTCTTGTATTCTTCCAGTGTTCTGGTCCATGTTTGATCCTAGTGCTTCTCCTCAATGGTTGCACTTGCTCTATTTCAGCTTGGACCTCTTCTTCATGAGTTTGAGACTGCTCCTGGTTTTCCTCTGAACCATGTTGATCATGACCTTCAGAACCTTCATGTTGCAGTGTCTCCTCTGGTTCTGATTGGTTGCCCCCTCATGATCAAGATGGGTTTCACTTTCAGCTGGTTGAGTTCCTGGACAAGACGTTTCTCTTGCCTCCTCCCTAGCCTTAGGCTGACCAATACCAAGACTTTCCAGGATTATTCTCAGATTGTTTGCCCTATCTGAGGGTGCATGAGAAAGATCTCTCAGGTTCTCCCAAGTCTTCTCATCATAGTACCCAGTAGATTCGACAAACTTCACATCCCTTGACACCATAACCCTTATGGACTCTGGTGCATAGCACTTGTAGCCTTTCTGATTAGCTGAGTACCCTATGAATATTGCCTTGACACTTTTGGGTTCTAACTTGTTTCTTTGTTCACCCCTAATCAAGACAAAGCAAAGACACCCAAACACACGCAAATGATCAATGGATGGTTTAGTCTTGTTTAGTACCTCAAATGGAGAGCTATCAAGAAGAATTCTTGTTGGTATTCTGTTGATTAGATAGCATGCTGTGACCACAGCATCACTCCAAAACCTCTATGGAAAATTGGTGTGGAACATCATGCTTCTTGCAACCTCCATTAGGTGTCGATTCTTTCTCTCATCCACTCCATTTTGTTGTGGTGTGTAGGGGCAACTGGTTTGATGGATGATTCCATGTTTAGCTAGATGGTTCTCGAAGGCGTAGCTAGTATACTCTCCACCATTATCTGACCTGAAGATTTTGATCTGGGCATTGTAATGGTTAGTAATATAGCTTTGAAAGTTTATAAAAGCTTCTAAGACCCTATTTTTTGATGGAATTAAAGTCAACCATGTGTATTTGGATTTTTCATCTATGAAGGTGACAAAATATTTATGGTTATCTCTAGAGACACATGGAGCAGTCCACACATCAGAATGAACTAAGTCAAAACAATTCTCAAAGATAGTGGTAAACTTTGAGAAAACAGACTTGCAATGTTTGCCAAGAATACAAGCCTCACAGCTATCAGTTTTAAAAGAAAGATTAGGTAACACCAGTCCTAAGGCACGAGAATGAGGGTGACCTAATCTAGCATGCCACAACACATCAGAAGCTAAAACAGGAGTGGAACTAAAAGCACAAGATAAATCAGAACTCAGTTTGGTGTCTTCAAGCAAATACAAGCCTTCCTTGCTCACACTTTTCCAAGCATCTTACTAGTCTCAATATTCTGAAAGTGAACATCATTAGGACTAAAAATAACTTTGCAATTAAGGTCAGTAGTGGCCTTTTTAACTTATAGCAAGTTAGATGTAAATGTAGGCATGTAAAAAGCTTTAGACTCCTTATCAAACAGTTTTAGATTTCCTAACCCCTTAATAGGTATTCTATCTCCATTTGCAACCATAACACTACCTAAAGCAGGTTCTACATTGCTAATAAGACTAGAATCCCTAATCATGTGATGGGAAGGCCCTGAATCAATAATTAAAGGTCTAGCAGTCAATGATTTAATTAAAAATTGACTACTGATGTTACCAGAGTTGGCATCGAGAGCCTTGATAAGGGCCTCAATGTCTGACTTGCGTATTAAGGAATAATCCTGAGGTGGTGTAGATGAATCTCCTACTGCATAGGTGGTTGAGACCATGGCTCTTCCTTCCTTATTGGGATGCGCAGGCTGAACACTTTGCTGGACAATCTGCTGTAAAGCTTCATGAGCTCTAGGTTGATTGAACCTTGATGGTTGTCTGAGATGAGGATGGAGGATCCAGCACTGGTTCTTCATGTGTCCAACCTTCTTGGAATGATCACATGTCACTGTCTTCCTCCTATCTTCTGGTTTAAAGTGAGCTTTGTTAGTAGACACCATCTCAACCTTGTTTGCCATAGTGAGGTCTCCTTTTCCTCCAAAGAGACCTACTGACCCTTGCTCCTTCTGGATTTGAGCACACACTTCCTCAAGGCTATGTAGCTTCTCAGCTCTTATGCTGTGCTTGATAAGGTTGTTGAATGATGGGTTGAGGGTGAGAACTAGTCCAAGGACTTATCCTGCTCACGCCTCTCATTTAGTATGGTTGGGTCAGTTGTACTTGGCCTCAACATCTCTAGCTCTGCCCACAGAGCTCTGAACTTCCCAAAATGTTGAGTAAAGTCCATATCCTCCTGGTTCAGATTGTTGATGGCCTTTATTACTTCAAAGACCCTATTGAGGTTGGAAATGTTTCCATACACTTTTTGCAGTGTATCCCATAACTCCTTTGCTGTCTCACAGTAGGAGTAAGCCTCCATTATGGGGCCATCAAGAGAGCTTTGGATGATAGACAGCACCATGAAATCCTCCTGACTCCATTTTCCTTCATCTACCATCACAATCTAATTCCCATCTTCTCCAAGGCACTCTAGGTAACATAACTCTAGGTAGCATTTCACTTGTAGTAACATGAGACCATAAACCTCTTCTAGCAAGGGAATTCTTGATCAGTCTTGACCAGAGAAGGTATTTTACTCCCTTTAGAGTAATTGGAATCACCACAGACTTTCTTTGCTCCATTTTTGAAATGCTATTGTCCAGTGGGTATTAGAGTGTTCTTGAGAGATTTAGAGAATGTGAATTGAGAGGAT